>JAPUUL010000355.1:0-20259 GCA_029590625.1 Lasiodiplodia mahajangana
CGCCTAGAGCCACTACGGGAAGANGGGGGTGAATATGGATGTTGTTGTTATTGTTTTGAGTTCGAAGGCATGTGTTTGGACTTACTGCCAGAGCCGCCGGCATCACCGACTGCCTTGATGATGGCACCGTGCCCTGCAACTAGGTGCGCGACGCTCAAGAGGCCGACGCTCAGAATGACCTTGATAGAAGACATGGTGTCGAGGAATTAAATTAGGTGAATTATTATATAAACTGCCCGGCAGTAAGATGGAAAATAGAAGGAAGAAGAGGTAGGAGGAAGCTTGCTGGAAGCTTTGGCTTTGGCTGTGTGATGGTGATGGTGATGTCGCTGTTGTTGTCCGAGATCAGAACTCTCTTTGCAAGCGGCGCCGCACGACTTTATAGAAGTCGGTGGATGCGAAGGCCTCCTGCCATCTCTGCATCTTGCCACCTCGAACCCGACGAGGACTAAACTCGGCACCTTCATGAGAAGCCTTCACGCTCCTGCATGATGTGTGATTCTGTGCTGTATCTTGTTTAGACGGGAAAGTTAGTCAGGGGTGCACAGCACAGCCCGCTTAAGAAGAAACACAGTCGTTTTAAACATCGGACGGTATCTCGTAACTCGTGAGCCATTACCGAATCGGAACGTGCAGTTACATTCTGACTAACTACCTGGTATAGCTCGGGGTGCGACGTATTTTTCGGCGCATTCATTATGAGAGTATGTATGCTAATGGCACTCAATTGAATTATTCTCCCGTCGCATAAGACTGAAATGTACTTAAGGAATCTTGCGCTACTCAACTTACAACACAGGAAGAGATATTCGAGGAGCTCATCCTAGATTCAATATGATTCTATTGATTTTCATCGATCTACGTGGATTAACACCAGATCCTCCATAGTATGGGGGAGGCAACCCGGTAAGCCCAGATTCAGCAGTGGTGTGGAATAGGTATGTGATGCACGCTCGGCATCTAGGCAATTCGCCAAGGATGTGCGTACAACAGAGCACGAGAATATAGACGGCTACTAGAACGGATAACGATCTGCCGATGCGCGTGACGGCTTCTCCTGCTAGGAGCTCTTCTACTCCTGGTTTTGAAGTTGTAGAGTCTCAAGGAAGGTTTACCCAAATAAGTATGGGTTGAGTGTTCCTAGATCGCTCAGCGGTGGTCCACTAGCATCTGGGGAAATATCGCAAACGCCAAGCCATTAAAACAATTAAGATAACTCGTCGAAAGTTTCAATGGTTTTCTCGGTTGAGGGTTGTAAGGTGAGGTGCTTTGTTCCGATTGGTGCCGCAGGTTTTCGTTTCGCCGCACTGACTGCAACGTTGGTAGCTATTATGATTGGTCGCTTGCAGCACACTAAGGATATAACGGCAACAACGGCAATACTACTATCGCATGCCACATTGTCGCAAACTTCCCGCTATCATGTTAATAAAGTTATTATAGTTGTAGCAGGGACATGGTTAATAGTATGTTATTGGCGGTGTTGTTATCAAAGGGGGCATATCACTCTGTCTACGCATCTGTGCTCAAGCACTTTATCGTACGAAGGCAAGGCAATTACAGACTGTAGTCTCGGAGTACCCCTTGTGCAGCAGCCATTGCATTTTTCATAGCGGATACACTCCAACTCTTTCGTCACGTTACTAGCAGTTTGTAAGACGTATATGGAAGCGGGTACATAGGGATTCTAATTGAAGAGATGTAACAGGATCGCAGATCGAGTGATACTATGGATTATCAAATATTTCGAGATGCATCAAGGCATCTGCTCATCTCGGGATGATGTTGACAAGAAACAGTCCTGAACATGCTATTTGATTATCCCTGCTTTGCGGCGGTGTTAATTGGGAACTGCGGGCGCTAAATATTGATCGTGTCTCGGTTTCCCATGATACACGCGCCAAACCAAACGTACGTTGATAACAACAATATGTGTTGTGGGTTGAGCTACAGTAATCTTGTGGGATGACATACACATGCGTGAATAATCGGGATAATTCGAGGATAATAATGCTGGGAGATCGCTTTCATTCTTCTCCCGGGCAAGGCAGCGTGTAAGGAACTGTCTTATTGGAAAGCTTTACCTTTCCCGCGTACGTATTAGCAACAACAATCAAGTTAGGGAAAGTGAAGCCTAGAAAGTTCTGACAGTGAACCCTAAAACTCTATAAAAGTGGTTGGCTTTTCTATTGGTCTATACGGACAAAGCGACAATCTGATTGGCTAAAATCTATTTAAAGCACCAACTACAACGTATCTGCACTATGATCAACTGTATACTTCTTAAGTAACTGCTATATCTACTTACAAATACAAGGCTTACATAACACTAAAACGAGCAACCACGCTCAGGGGCTTGCTAAGATACATAAGTATAGCCTAAAATTAAGATGGTTTGGCCTTAAATTTTCATTATGTTAAGATGGCAGTTATACTAACAACGGTAAAAGCTTTCCATTTCAACGATGGCTTGCGTGCTTATTCGTCATCTATGGTTGTTGGTCACCATTATTGGTATTGAAGCCTGAATTTGGAGAGAGAGCGAGAGAGGGGGGTGTTTTCATATTTATATATAGATGTATTTATAGGCTTCGTGAGGAACCGCGTGTAATGTTGGTCGATTTTTAGACGTGTGTGAACGGCATCTTATTATTACCTATTCAACGTCTACTCTTCCTGTCCCTTTTATTTGTTAGTCTTCGGTTGTGCCAAAGCGGCTTCTCCTAGTGCCCTAGTGGTTTGCCTACCTTATGAGGCTAAAGACTTCATCTACAGCACATCATAGGGCACACCGATAAGTAGTAGGCGACGAAGGCTAGCCTAGAACNTGCCCAGNAACCAAAAAAAAGAAAAACMAAAAACNAAAAAAAAAAAACAAATAAATCTCAACAACAGGTAAATCAACGCGAAAAACAACGCTAGTATAGAGATCAGCGCGGTAGGCGGGACGAATTTGAGTCGTATTCGAGCCGGTTGTGCCCCTGGATGTAGTTGTAGAGGTGAGGGTTGTGCGATAGGTCCCCTGCCCCCTGTAGAACCATTCGGCACTAAGCCTGGTATGGATTTTGTTTTATTATATACATACGTAGCAGAGACATATGCATAGGGAAGGTGGTATTGGAGTTATCGATTAAGGGAATCGATACATAGTAGGTTAATCCGGTGGTTGTGTGGCGAGCCATGTATATAATTGGTCAGCCACCCGACTTATAGGAGCCGTAGTTGGGGTCCTTCTTGGGATCTCTTCTTGGTGGCTGTGCCTCGTAAGGCCAATAATCTGTTCGGAATGGTGTGAGAATTCGCCACCAGCATGGCTTAGCAATGTAACGCCCGTCAGCACTCAGGCAGAAATGTGTTGTCTAGAGTCTTTTTTAGAATTTGTGACCTCATAGTAGTGCTCTCTACTCTAGGCAAAATAGCCCCAGCGACAGCTTGTAAAGGACAATGTTCTAAGACAATGGACCCAGTGAGCATCTTTCAGATCGTGGGCGCGGTTGTGTCCTTGGGCGACGTTGTGGTTAAGTCTATCACAAGACTAAGCGCGCTTAAAGCCCGGTTCTACAATGCTCCAATCGTTGTCGCCTCAATGATCGGGCAGCTTCACATGGTTAAAATCGCCCAAGACCAACTCTCTCCTCTGAATTCGCCCAACTTTGTCAGTGATCCAAGATATCGCCAACTGGCGGACCAAATTGGGAATGCCCTTGACAGCTTTGGTCCGATACTGTTGGCTTTAAGCCAGCAATTAGATCAGTATGAAAATATCAGTGCTGGTCGAATGAAGGGAAGGGATAGGATGGGGTTCCTGTATGGCGAGAAGGAGATGACGAATCTCTCGATTTTGCTAGACAGACAAGTGAATGCTTTGAATCTTCTGTTGCAGGCGATGCAATGGTAAGTCACCTGCTACAATAAATATCCCGGATATAGCTAAGTGTGAACCAGTCGGACGTGGGCGCAGCAGTCTGATATGGTTACTCAAAAGGAGAATAAATCAATCCTGCAGTTAGCTCAAGACTGCTCGTCTTCGCTTGTTGGACTTGAGGACGTAACGAGCCTTATTTCAGAGGGTACGACAGCAATCAGCATCAGGTTCGAATTTGACGATGTTCTTCGAACTACACTGTTGTACCAGGTAGCGGAGCGATCGCATCTTAGACAAGCCATTCGGGCGATGAAATTGAGAGGTCACGAGACGGCGTCAGCGGATAGTTCAATCCAGAGACGAGAGAGATTCAGCTTCAAACAGGCGTTCCAAGGGATCATCGTGTCTAATACCTCTGATACCCGACGAGCAATAGGAAATGATGTGAGCCGTGTTAAAAGCGTCGAGAGCTTGGGAGATAGCAGCACAGTGAAGGAAAGCTCGCGCTCAGGACAGATATCTCTTGGAACTTCTACGTACGTTAGCGCGATGAGTTCCAGCAAAGGAACGAAACGACCGAGCCTGTCAGTTCTAAACGAGGCGGATTCAGACTCTCCCCGATCACAATCCGGCTTGATAAAGCTGCAGGATTCGAAGAGTGGTGACATTGGACACAGCGAAATGAGTAAAGTCCTCCTTTTAGGTGCTTCTGGAAGCGGAAAAACTACATTACTCAATGCAATGCGGCTTTTAACCGACACCAAAGGATTTAGACGCGATGAAAGCGGTAATCGCAAATTAGTCTGGCAAAACGTATCGGAATCTGTTAGGATCGTATTGAGGGAAGCACAGGCATTGGGCCTGGATCTAAAGAGAGTGGATGGTGCTACGGAACACCTGCTGCGCTGCCCAGACTGTGACGGCGATCCTGCCTCGAATCCGGAACACGCAAATGAAGCTGCGCGTATGATCGCATCTCTTTATGTTAACGAGCAATTTCGAATTGCCATAAAGTTGAAGCGTTTCCTCCAATTTCATGACAACGCAGAGTACTATATTAATAATATCGATCGGCTTGCTAATGGGGCAAAATACCGTATGTCCCCTACGGATGGGGATATCTTACGAACTCAGGTCAAGACAATTGGGGTGCATCAGATAGTCCTCAAATACAAGGGCGCCCTGTTTCGCATGTATGACTTTGGAGGTGAGCGAGAGGATTGGATGTCTGTCTGGGAAGACGCATCGACAGTCATTTACCCGATCGACACAACTGGCTATGGCAAGCGTACACGTGAGTCGGGGACCGCCAACCAAATGCTAGCGCAATTCTTGCTATTCAGTATTTTGGCTAATAGCATAAAATGGAAATGGTCACAATTTATTGTTGTCTTTACCAAAATAGATCTGCTTGAGAGCTATATGAAAGAGGTGGACGTCGACACCTTCCTAAGAGATTCCAAGATTATTCCGTGGGATCCCAAATCTAGAACAACCGCCAAACAATATTTAAATCATCTCGAAAGGCACTTAAAGAATCTAGTCTGGCCGACTAAAAACCTCGATCACATCCGTTTTCTCTCCGCAAACCTCGTAGATCTCGAGAAGCATAACCCGGCAACTGACATATTTGATATGCTGGAGAGCTTTCGCTTGGCATATTCAGGACGCGAAAAGTCGGAAATATTAGTGACTAGAAGCTTTTCGGTTGATTCTCGGCAGCTTGACCCTGCACATTTGATACTAAACGTTGGCGGGCCACGAGAACTAGAGCCGGGTGGGTCATCCGGGAAGAAGCCTACGAGCCGTGAGATCGACGAACTATCACCTGAACATGAGACTTTGGACACAATACCGGAGTTACTAGAGGGAGAGGGCAAGGGACCGTCCGAGGAGGGACCATCTGAGGAGGGACCATATGAGGAGGGACCATATGAGGAGGGACCATATGAGGAGGGGCCGTCTGAGGAGGGGCCGGTGAGTTGGTATGATAGCGACGGGTAACTCCTAAGCTGCCTCGGACAGTATCTGGGCTTTGAAAGCCTACGATTAGAAGCTGTTGCGGTCCCCGTATAAGAAACTGCAATCGTCCAAGAATCCCATCCTTGACGGCGTTAGTAACCTCATGGTATAGTGTTGCACTTCTGTTCTGTGACAAAAGCGTGCCGTATTATATCCGTACCTATTCCCTTTAGAACCGCCGTGAGCGCAAGTGTTATTATAGAGAGTTTTTCGACGCGCGAAGGGAAACAAGTACATTTATAAAGCGTCAAGGTAACGTAAATTTGGGCATTCGATTTACAGTGTTGTTCGTAGCGCTTAATGTATACGCAGCCTTTGTCGCTCATTATGTTAGGGCATCGATGGCTTTTGGGCCTATGTGTTGGGCGGCAGTTTAGCCATTTGCCTGAGTGGAAGTATATTAAAGAGGGAGGCTAGAAGTTGGCCGGCTGAAACATAATTACACATTGTGTCTACTTCTTATTTTGCCATGCCAATTGGAGGCCATCTAACTTTGTTAGGATTTCCTCTTAGTGACTATTCGAAATCTAAATGCTTTCGGACGAAACCTTAAGCCCGCTTCTGATGAAGGATATAAAATTTGTCTGACTCGTCTGGCCTATGTCCGACCCAAAGACACTCATCCTACATTTACGTTCCCCTCATTGACTCAGTAACCCTGTTATAGTGCGGGAGGAAAATATGTGTAAAGGCCCTACATTAACGATACTTATATGTTATATGCTTTCCTCAATGGGCAAGGCATTCGTCAACTCTGAGTTGCCAGGTATGAACGGACAGAGATACCGGTGTGTCGCGCGACCTCGGAGGAGGCTGTACGCCACCCCTGGCCAGTAAGGGCCTTATATTGAAGACATTCTCTGGGACCAACTGAGACCTTAGTTGTAATGAGGCTATTGGAGGAATACTGCCTCACGGGATGTTCAGCTGTTTCATGAAGATTATCGCTAGGAATGAGCGGACTGTATCCTGTATCTATAAGTAGATATGAATATTCCTGACCGAGAGGGAGGAAGAAGACATAGATCCTAGGGACCCCCAGAGTATTATTAGTTGAACACGAAATACTATTCCAAGCCTTATTACACAAGCCCTTCTCACATTGTGTCGTTACGGCGGTATTCGATTAACAGATGCAGGGAGCCTTTCCGGGATGTCTGAAATTCATTTATATACACATAATCAATCAATCCTACATGTAAGATATAATCATGACTCCATATTACCTATCTCGGATACACTTCCGTGATTTCCAGTGCCATTGTTGCGAGTAGCATCAAATAGCATAAAGTCCGAATGAGGGCCTCCCTTAACGCCTATACACCGTTACGTCCGATAAACATCTCGGCATTAATCACGGAGGTGGCCGTACTCCTGCACCTATAAAGAGACCTGTAATTTGAGACCGTTTGTCTGCCTGGCTGTATTTTGTCTGTGATTTAAAACCCGATTGTAAAAATGTCTGCAGCACACGATGCACAAACTACCGCCAGCGAGCTCGTGGGAGAGCTTGCTTCTGAAATCAAGGGCAAGGTAGTGCTCACCACGGGCGTCTCACCTAAGAGCCTTGGCGCCACCTTTGTCGAGACCATTGCAAAAGCCGAGCCGGCCATGCTGATTCTAGCCGGCCGTAACCCAACTAAGACGAAACAAACGGCCGATGCCATCAAGGCTGCTAATGCCAATGTTGAGACTCGGGTTCTCGAACTGGACCTTGGCTCGCTGGTTGCTGTTCGCCGCGCCGCTGAGGCGGTGCTATCCTGGGCCGACATCCCACATATCGATGTGCTGGTCAATAGTGCTGGTATCATGGCTGTGGACTTCAAGCTCTCGCCTGAGGGCTACGAGAGTCAACTCGCTACGAACTACCTCGGCCCATGGCTGTTCACAAACCTGATCGTGGGCAAAATCCTAGCTTCCGAAGCCCCGCGCATCGTCAATGTCAGTAGCGATGGCCACCGTCTAAACCCCATCCGCTGGGATGACTACAATTTTGAAGTGAGTTTCATGGTCTCGGTGCTATAGAGCGCGACTATCTTGCGGGAATTCCTAGACTGACTGGCGATTTCTACCCCACTGCTATAGAACGGCTCCAATTACAACAAATGGCATGCATATGGCCAATCCAAGACGGGGAACATGCTCTTTAGTTTGTCGTTAGCTGAGAAGCTGGGAAATCGAGGACTCCAAACCTACAGCCTACACCCTGGCGTCATTAGTACTAATCTCGATGGACATATTGATTGGGAGGACAGTCTCTCGAGTCTCCGTAAGTGCTGCGAAGGCGCTTAATTGCGGTTGTTAGAAGCTAAATGATTATTTGTTATTATTAGAAGCCGTTGATCGCGCCCTCGGAAATAAAGAAGGCTGGGCCCCTTTTAAGTGGAAGACTTCAGACCAAGGTGCTGCAACGTATGTCTATGCGGCCTTTGACCCGAACCTCAAAAGTAGGTACTCTACTGCCTCGCCTTCTTGATCCCTTATTTCCTTAGTGCCTAGAATACATTGGGCATCTCTTACTTACCCTTTTAAAAATTTAGGTCATAATGGCGCCTATTTGGAGAATTCCCATGTGGCTGATCCACTTGTTGAAACGGTGAAGCCGTGGGCAACGAGCAAGATCGAAGCTGGAAGATTGTGGAAGTTGACTGAGAAACTAGTTGGTCACGAGACGCAGTACTAAAAAGCTATATCGTGATTTCCTAAATAGAAGCCTTTGTATTGCAGCCTCAAATTAAAGCGCCCAACACCCCGCAAAGAATTTCCACCTATGTACTTCACTTTGCTACGCGGCAACCATTGTTTGAAACTATCAGCGCGGTTGTTCATATTTAAGTTTTATAACGTGTAACTGGATAGATGAGCCAGTCGTAGATTCGCTGAGTAATCTCTAGATTGCAGGACTTCTGGGTCCTAATAGGTCTTTATAACGAGGCAATTCTCTAGCTAGCAGGTACGAGCAAGGGAAGTTTCTGCTCTAATAGGAGTTGCTCTAAATAACTACTTGTGCTGCATGATTAGGAGTAACATAGCTAGTACTTCGTCTAAGCTAAGCAATGAGCGCTACCTATATACTACGTCTAGGGTGAAGTGATTAAAGCCTTCAGCTAATAAGAGAAACACGGAATTGACGGTATTGGGTAGACGTTAAAATCGAATAACTAACTTTGATTTATTAACTAGGCCGTTGAAACATACATCCGACCTTGCCTCCTAAAAGTAAACTTGCGTACCAATCAGACAAACCTACCTTCAGACAGTAACTTTTAGGCGCCCCAGGTCCATAAGCGCCAAATCGCGCTCAAAAGCGGCCTCCAAATCTCTAGGGTTGCTAGACTTGATCGCAAACTCGAAGTCGATAAAAACCGCGATTCCGTCTTTCCGAAGCAGGCAATTTCCCGGATGAGAATCCCCGTGCGCGACCCTTAGCTTATGCAAAATCTTCAAGGTTGTGACACACTGATTAAGAGCTAGGTCCGAGGAGTAGCCGTGGCTGTCGGCGGGACGAGCACCGTCGATATACTCGAGGAGAAATCCTATCACGCGCTGATTGTTCTCTTTTACGTGGCCCAGAAACTTCGGGGTGAGAGTTGATCTCTCGAGATAATGGTACATTTCAGTCTCGACGTCTATCTTGCCGATGCCGATGCTGTCGGGGAATGGGGAGTATTTCATCACCGCTAGGTGACCGGGGGTATTCAGCTTGGGGTGGCTCACGAGCTTCACACGGTCCGTGCTATGCGGCATCTCGACATTCTCGATCTCGAGATCGAGAATGTCGAAGGAGTAGGGATGCCATGTTTCGCTAACGCTGGGGAGCGACTCATAACTGGTGCCGGTGACAACAATCTGATTGCCATCTGGGTTCAATGCAATATCGGCCGTGACCCAGTCGCCGGTCGGTAGCAGAGGCATGCTAATGACACTGGTGTTGCTGTAAGTGCTCTCCCCAACGGCAAAGCGCCGGACGTCGTGGCTAACTGAGATGTACTTGACAGCTCGCTTAGGAGTACCTTGGTCGACGATAACTCGGAACTCGGTAACGTTCCGCAGTGAACTGTCTTGCGCCGCAATTGGGATCGCGTTAGAGAACTTCACCGAGTAGGTGATTTCAGTTTTTTTGGTGATTTCAGGGCTGGAAGAATCGCCAAGGAGTCCTAGAGAGGATAGCTGTATGACGCCGCCTGTGACAACAACGCCGGTTAGGATACTGGGACCGAACAAGCTCCATAAGCTAGATGTCGTGTAATTCGCCAAGTAAATTAATATTGAGAATAGACTCATTACTATTTGGAACACCATGCTAAACATCATTGTAATTACTCCGAGGACGAAGAGTACGAAGGTCGTTCGGGGCTATTGTTGTGGTTGTCGTATCTCCAAACTAGCGGACGTTTTCTGGTTTGAGACTATATTGCAATTTAAATAGAGGTTGTGAGCGATTCTCGTGTTAATTGAGCGCACTGCTATCAACTTATAGATGGCCTGCTTAGGTCAGTTCAAGAGGTCAGAATAAGACTGATCGCTTGCTAGCGTACAATCTGGATATAACAATAGGCCATGGTGGCACTGGACAAAGGGCCTGTTGTTCCGAGATAAAAGCCAGGCGCGATTTTGATACAATGTGCTTGTTGAATCACCCTGACCTTCCCCTTTTGTTACACGGTTAACTACTGGAATACTCGGCGGGCTCTAGGGTATGAAGAGAGGGATTAGCATAATGAAGACTAGCTCCTTTAATGTTTACCCCCTTTGTATTATCCATTCCCCAAGCGGACAGCGCCTTTATACCACCACCGCATGAGTGAAGCCGGATGCAAGTTGAAAAACCGTCCCAGGGGCCTGCCCAGGATGGTGTGTAGCCAAGCGGATTGCCTCTAGAGCGCTCGCTAACTTTGAAATGTCCCGGATGCGAGCTTGTGCCGCAGTAATGCGGCTCGCTCGAGCATGAGAAGAAGGGCAGAATGGAAGGCTTCTGGAAGGAATTGGGTCTGATCTCATAATTACGGTAGGTACCCCAGGAGGCAGGCAGGAGGGTTCAAACACTCGACACTTATACTACTTCGACAAGTGGTCATAGCGTGCCTATTTATGCCAGGACGGGCTAGACTCATTCAGCGACCAATAATCGACTCGGATTCGCAATGATGTCTCTTCGACCTGGGTACATGTGGGTACACAGGTAGCGAACTGCATTTGTTTCTTATCTGAAACACGTGGTTTGGTGAGCAAAATCCCCTGTTCTCTGCTCTGTTGAATACCATCTCGAAGGCATAGGCTGAGCGATTGGGTGACTAAATATAGATTTCCGCTGCGCATATGTACAGCATACTACTTACCGTACCTACCTAGCTCAATCAACTGCCGGGTCTACTTCTAGGTAGCCGTGCGCCAAAATCTGGGGAAATATGTACCTACCTACTTAAGGTACAGAAAAACTCCAGACCCTCTCCATAGCGTAAAGCTAGTGCGAACTACCTTACCTTACCTGACTGCGGTGTCTTATCAGGATACATACTTCTATTCTACCACTGTTCAATCGTCATACTGCTCATATAGTGGCGAACTCTCATCATGGCCACAATTTTTCAGCTGAGGATCGATGATATGTCTAGTGCTCCCGGTGTGATAAGGAGAACGTAAATGATTCGATGCCAACAGCCACAATCCTCTTTATATTTTACCTTATTGCGTAGTTCCCCTCACTGCCCTTCCCTTGGCATACTGCGAACCCCTCTATCGCCTGCCTACAGCAGGTATGTAGATACTCTATGGAACCTCTTGGCGTGAGACCATCATGGAAATCTTGTAGCGTACTAGCCAAGATTCTAGTGAGTCCGAGGCCAACCGATTTGCGCAAGATCAGCAGTTCTGCGCAGTAACTCGGTTCACGGCCCCGGCAATGTGCGGGCTTCTGGACGCAAGTTATCGACACAACAAATCAACGCCTGTCATCTTCAACGACAAGAAGAGTGCCAAGCGGAGCCAAGGCGGCGAGCACCAAATCGAATCACTCTCACCCCCGTCCCACGGTCTGATGATCCTATACAACGCGAGCAATACGCTGCTCCCTCGTCAATCGAGGTGGTAAATTGGTAATACAAATTAATACCCACAAGCTGGCTGACCTTCAACTTGCCCCGCGACCTTCAGCTGTTGACTTTCTTCTCTGTTCCCTCCTGTTTTGCGATTCCTCGCCGAGATTTTGAGGATGAAAAGAGTTGATTAGGTCCGTCGCAGCTCGAGCCTCTCTTTCCTGCATTTCACCGTGTGGTGTTTTAATCTGCCTTGGCGGATGCTAGAGGCTACTCGTGCTCCTGCAGAACCTCCGTTGCTATAGAGATAACGTTCCCGAGCCTTTCACCATGTCAACCGGCGGCGGCCAGCCTATCGACATAGTCGAGGCCGCTAGAGGCAATGCGCCCGCGCTCGAGGAGAAAGTATTGACGCCTGATAAGGATGACATCATCAACCCCAAGAACGATTTGGGCGCTATTGCGTCTGGATCTGACACCGACGAGCCTCTCCGTGGGCCGAACGGCGAAGAGTATCCGTCCAAGCGAGATCTCGAGACTTTGCGTCGCGTCAAGGGTCACATCAGCCCAATTATCTACACCATTGCCTTTATTGAGCTCTGTGAAAGGTTTGCCTATTACGGCACCACCGCTGTCTGTATGTCTTACGTACTTCAATCGGCCTTCGATGTCTGGGCATGTATTGATCATGAATAGTCGTCAATTTCATTCAACAAAGCCTCCCGGAAGGATCTACGAGGGTGCCGCCGGGACGTTCGGGCAGCCTGGCGCGCTCGGCAAGGGCCAACAAGCTTCCACCGGTCTTGTGACTTTCAATAGCTTCTGGGCCTATTTGATGCCCTTACTCGGTGCGTAGACCTGTGATTTGACCGCTGTAAATAATAATTAAGTGTTCCTGTAATAATGACTGCCCATATAGGTGGATATCTATCCGATACCTACTGGGGGAAATACAAGACTATTCATGTTGCTATAGTAGGTGCGTACAAACCGCTCTTTTATTTATATGCATTATGCCTCAAACATTATATCCCGAACAATACAGGGCCATTCTAGCACCAAGAGATTTATGACTACCTAAAAAGCTCTAAGACTGACTGCCAACAACTAGTCGCCACATTCGGTCATATTATCTTGATTATTTCGTCTCTACCTCCTGTGATTCAAAAGCCTGATGCAGCTCTCGGGATTTTCTCTCTGGGCCTTATTTTCTTCGGCATTGGCGTCGGCTTCTTCAAAGCGAACATTTCACCGATGATCGCAGAACAATATGAAGCGACTCATCCTCGACCGGTTGTTGAGACCTTGAAAAGCGGCGAACGAGTTATCAAGGACCCCGTTCTAACCATATCCGTCATCTATATGCGCTACTATTTCTTCATCAACGTCGGCAGCCTTGTCGGTCAGATCAGCATGGTTTAGTAAGTAATTCTTGGGCTCATTTACTTATTTCATGTTGTCAAGAACCGGAAGACACCCTTTCCCGCTGAATTATACCCTATGAGCTTGTAACGTCCTTCGCTATCCCCGGCCTACGATCGACATCGTGGTTACTAACGCGGGGTAATGTAGCGCTGAGAAATATGTTGGGTTCTATCTCTCCTTTACACTACCCACAGTGCTGTTCCTCTTCTGTCCCCTCGTATTGATAACGTTCAAAAACAAATATGTACGCCGACCTCCAACTGGCTCGGTCATCGGCAAATTTTTCGGGCTTCTTGGCCTAGGAATGAAAGGTCGTTGGAGTGCGAATCCTGTTCGACTTTGGAAAAATATTAGGGACCCTGGCTTCTTTGAACGTGTCAAACCGAGTAACATTCCAGAATCCGAGCGGCCAGATTGGATGACTTTTGATGACAACTGGGTTGATGAAGTTCGACGAGGTATCAAGGCTTGCCAAGTCTTTTTACTCTACCCTATTTATTGGCTACCCTATAATCAGCTCAACAACAATCTCATCTCACAAGCTGCAACGATGGTGCTTGGAGGAGTTCCAAATGACGTGTAAGTGATTATAAAATCCTTATCCTATCAAAACGAATACCCACTGACATGGATTTATAGAATTAACAATCTTGACCCTATTGCATTATTGATCTTCATTCCGATCTGCGACAAAATTTTCTACCCCTTTTTACGCAGAATGGGGTATAATTTCACCCCTATCAAAAAGATCACTGCAGGTTTTGCTCTAGGCACCATAGCGATGGTCGTCGGTGCGATTATTCAGCATTATATATACTGGGAGTCGCCTTGCCGAGAAATTTCTGGATATGGCCACGTTAGTAACTGCAAGGTGGCTCTCGGATTTGCCGCGAACGCAAGCGTAGACGAGCGCATATACAAGCCGCCCCTGACTGTGTGGATACAAACGCCGGCCTATGTGCTAATCGCCTTCTCCGAGATTTTCGCCTCTATTACTGGTCTTGAGTACGCCTTTACGAAGGCGCCCAAGAACATGCGTGGTTTTATTACGGGGATATTTTGGTTCGCCCAGGCATTCTCGGCGGCCATCGCACAGGCTTTCGTTCCTCTATCTACTGACCCGCTCCTTGTCTGGTTGTATACCACCGTCGCAATCATCGCGGCTCTTGGCGGACTGCTCTTCCATTTCGTATTCATGAAGCTCGATAAAGAAGAAGAGGCCCTCAACGCTCTACCCGACAGCGTTTTCAAGGGTGCGAGAAATCAAGACGAAGATTTCAAGGCGGTTGAACAGGCGCAGGCTGAGGCTGACCGTATTCGGCACGCGCAGGGCCTAGATGAGAAGTTAGGCACTAGTTCCTAAGTTGAGAGGCGTAAGGGAATTAATATGTCATTTGGCTACGTAGTGCGCTGGTAAGGGGGTGGTTAGGATTAGGGGGATTGGTAATAGTGTTGGGCTGAATTGTATACCCAGACGGAGTTGAAAATTTTTTTGACCGATTATTGCTAATATCAAGTATCTTCTCTCACTATGAATAATATTCGAGACTTTGCGAAGGTTTAGGTCTACGTACCATCTCATATGCTCACGATGTATGGAACAGCATCTTTTTTGGTAGTAAGGAAGAGACTATAAATAGCTACTTCTCTCACGATGTAAAACATTCCGTTGGTTGGAGTCGCGAGTCTACTTTTATGCAAGGCAAGGATGCGATTATCAAATCATACATAAGCATCATGTAAGGATTCAGGAAGGCGTTTCAACTACACACCTTGCCATCTACAACTAGGATTGGCGCTTCGATTGCTACGCTAGCCACTACATCGAGAAGATGGATGATGCGCCGCTCCCTAGCGACGATGTCATATTGTAGCCTCGCCGCGCCCCTTATTCTGTCCTCTGTCCGCTGCCGGGTTGGTGCGTACGGGGTGAGAAATGTGAATGCTAATCGCTATGAAGGGAAGGAAATAGCTCCGAGAAGTCCTTACGTTGTCTTTCCTATACAGAAGGGGATTGTTCACCGTGGCCCCCGAGTTTAATCGCCATTCTCATCCAAGCACTGCCGCTTTTCTCCTCCTTGCCCCCATTTGCGCTTGTGCTAGCATTCCCCAGTTGCGAGTTCGCCGCAGCCCCTGTGCTTGCGCTCGCCCCTGTTACCGGCTTCTGGGAGCTGGACCTCGCTTGCGTTGGTCTAAACGGGGGAGGGGTTCTCGTGTAAGCTGGAGGCGGGATCTGCGGTGTGCTGGTGTAGTTCCCAGTACGAGGATATTGCGGTGGCGGTGGGCGGGAAGTGGCCGAGGTTCGGTTGCTTGAACCGTGTGGGGTGCCTCGTGAAGAGGAGGGCTGATAGCTCATGGTGTCGTTTGGATTCGGAGTAGTGTTATTACTTTGGTAGGTGTTTAGAACCTGGCGCACTCAATGGTATTTTGAATTATGGATTAGAATTTCCACGCCCGTATATATATGTACATGCACGGAACGAGCTTGGAAAGGGATACCCCGAAACTTTGACGTTGTATTCAGGGCTCGTCGTTGTGTAATAAATAACAAAGAAGCCAACGCTCCTGTGCCGCTATGTTGCCGCGAGACTAGTGCAACTTTGGACACTGCGGTGGCGCAGTCGGATCTCGGAGGGATACTTTTAGATCGAATGGTTTAGGAGCTTTACGGCCTAATATCCCTTGCCTTTTGGATCTGGCCATTTCCCCTCTTTGTTTAATGCGAAGGTAAATGAAAATATGGAACCTCTCGGCCCAACCTATCAACTTGGTTGGTTGGTGTTCCCACAAACTTTCAAGTCAAGTTCGACAATTTCGTGACTAGACTGTATTATTTCTCTGTGAGACTACTGCACTAGCAAATCGGTGTAACCCATCATTCACAAGAACACGCTTTGACTACATGTGATGCATCACTCCCTAGCGGAGGATGCCGACCTGGACTATGATGCGGATTGGATATTGCGCGTAGTACGCGACGGAGTCTCTTATGGCCTACATTACCCCGATCCTCGAGCTTTTGCGCGACGTCTATTATGCAGTGCATATACAACGGCTCAATACTCTGTAGATGACGAAACAGTAATAGGGCCTCTTCCACGTCAAAATGGTGGCTTAGGAGCCTCTCAAATTTCCCCTGTGCTAAATCTAGTGTTCCTGTCTCAGTGTCATTTGGGAGCATCAACAAGAGCTGCATAATGAACAACCTAGCCAAGTGCCACATCATGTCTTCAGAACCCAGGCTCGAAGCTTCTCGGGACCCGTGGATGCCCAAAGAGTAGAAGTAAGACAGACATGGTATTTTTCTGTTATTGCGGAGTGCGACCAAACTTATGCTCGTGAGGGTGTTCTAGCTTGGATGCGACACTTTGTAGGGACCCTGGATCTATGTTGCATACAAATGTTGAAGTGTTGGTATGCAGTTTCAGGAGTAGAGAGGCTCTGGCATCCGAAATTGGAGTCTCTCATTCCACATTTGCCCCACAAGGCGAAAACGTTCTTGATGATTGACTATCCAGCAGTTATAGAGCTCTTGTAGGTTTTCCCGGACTTGAAACAGAAGATTAGACCCGCCATGCAGCGGAGAACACATCGTACAGTTGGTACTCATCTGCACTTCCTCTCCCATCTAACCTCCCCGTCTGCCCTCCGCCAAGCTCCCCTATAGCTCCCGGTAGTTTCTCAAAATCAAAATATCACAAGATTTTGGCAATCTTAACACTGGTTTCTAGATACGATATCTTCTTCCTTAGACATGAACTCGGTCCAACGAGGAACGGAATGAAAGCTTTGCTCATAAGGGCACGAGTCTTGTCATCACATTCAATACAACGTTCAGACTGGAACCGATAGGGATCAGAAAATAATGATTCGTTGTGGTGTAGAGCGTAGGTATTAATAGACACATTGGTACCCTTTGGGATTACATGGCCATCTACGATAAGCGGACTCGTATTAGTGTCATCTGGATCCTGTTCTCTCCATAGAGGCCCTATAGTGGGCGGCGCTATTCGGAGTGTCTCGTCAGTATAAGCACGCAAGTATCTGCAACTTGACAGCTTTGCACCCCCATTGATCGAGCTGCCAGAATCGAAGGCGGAACGAATTTCTGCAGCGACCTTGGCGTAACACGTCAGGTAAACGTATCCTATTCTATTAATAGATGGCGCAAAGGGGACTGGAGCGCCCATCTCCTAACTAGTTGTATTTCTTACACAATTTTTGCAACGTCTAAGACAAGTCCTTGGTATCTTTTTGTTATAAAAAAGTGAGGTCTAATAGAAACCGATATTGAAGGTTGAAATGAGAAATAAATAAATAAAATCAAAATAGGTTTGAATTCAATTCTGCAGATTTCATCGAGGGAAAAAGAGCAGGCCAAATTATCTTATTACACGGGTAAGTCTGGTGTTCGCGAGGATAGAATCCGCTCTTAGCTACGACCAGGCTCCCTAGGGTTGGAAAACCCCATACCGTCCAAGCTATTACAGAGTTTTCACATCTTCCTCTGCCGTCTCCCGCTGCTGCCGATATTGGCATACAAAGGCTCCGGTAGAAACAGAACTTCTTAAGTGGTTTTTCGTTGGCCGAGGATTAGAACGCGGTCCTCGTCGATGAAGCAGATATCTTTCTCGAACTGGGGCACAATCGTGGCCTGTTAAGGAACGGCCTGGTCTCAGGTACCTTATATTCAACATCCGATGTTAAAACATATTTACCGACATAAACGAGAAGCCTCTGCGCCGAGCGGGACATTCATGGGGCTACTCCTTTCTTGGCTAACCGCGTCGGTCAAATCGAGGACGAGTTTATTTCCCGAGTCCATGTAGCCATCGAATACGGAGCCCTATCACCAGAAAGTCCCGGTTGTACGTGCAAAATATCACGAGTGAGGACGAGAGAAAAAGTGCCGGGACGAGGATTTATAGGAACTACTGTCTCACACTATGGCCAGGGGAATGGCTTCATTTTACGTGGGAATCAAAGTACGACCAGTCTTTGTAAGTCTAAGGAACTCCGGGGAAGATTGGAATTGACGCCTCTACATATCTAGCTATTATGAACCAGCCCATCCCTTAAGACTATATCTTAGGGACTTATTAGATTCGTATAGCGCACAATGAAAAGGTATTCAAATTCTGGTTGATGGGTTCATGAGAATTCTATCGATATCTCTGAGACTCGACGTAATGGGCGGCTATTAAAAACCACCCTTATTACCATCTGGCGCCTCTTGCACCACTTCAGCATCATGCTAGGCCTATTAGATTCCGATAGCTCCTAACTGACATCCGCGCTTCATATCCGCCGGCGTGCGCGAGGCGGCGCCTACATTGGAGAAATCTCCACCTCCTCATAACAGCATGGTTGTGATTTATACTGGCAGCATATAGCCGGCCCCCTATTGCACGATAATNCCCCCGTCCTTGCAGCCACTAAACCACATGTTAGTCAAAATTCCCACAAGTTTAAATGCAGAGAAGTGCCTTACCAGTTGTGAGTTAGAGGGCTAACAGGGGAAGTGATTTGACTGTAATCTCTCCCGAGACGCCTGTGTATTAGTAAGGAAGCAGGGTGAGAGTATTCCGGCATGGGACTTACGCTGTGCCAATATCTATAGGGGTTAGTTTCTGCCGTTGATTTTTACGGTTCTCCGTCGCTCCGGATTGCTTCGGCTCTGGGGCTTTGGGGTCTGGGGCTCTGGGGCCTGGAGCTCTACGATCCGGGGCTCTGAGATCCGCTGCTGGCTGGGTGCGGGATTCCTACTTCTAGTTAGGTTCGCACTATTACATATTTCTTCTAGTATTGTGACGTACGGTACTGGGCGCCTTGGTATAGGCTCTGCTCGAGGCACCGCCGACGGCGCTTCGTGCATCTGCTGGCGTTCCTGTCTCTTCTGGGCTTCAAATCGGTCCCTGCCCTCTGCGACTTGATTTAAATGGTCCGCCGTCTCTTGCCGGGCCTCCTCCGCCAACTTTTGCCTGGAATGACCCTCCTGGCTAGAATCGGCCTGAGTAGGGACGGCAACTGGAAATCTGGTCTCTTCTGGGCGATGCACGCGTTGAGGATTTCGGGGGGCGGTCGCGGGCCAAGTTTTAGCATGGTGAGAGTACTCCCTCGCCGCACTATGGTCAGGCTGTTGGAAATGAGCCATCGAAGGCTGACTCTCGTAGTAGAGAGTGCGCGGTGGGTTGTGTCGTGGGCGAGCATCTCCCCATTGCTGATGTCCCGTTGGCTTTGAATTGGGGCACCCCATTTCCATTATATGATATTGTTGACAAGTTCGGGAATAATTGAGAGGGTAAATTAAATAATTTGTTTTCGGATATGTACTATTGGTCACGCTCGGCCAGCGACGTGATAATGGGCAGAATTACTTTTGGGTTGACGTTGTGTTTCGACAGAAATGCAGGAATACAGTGGAATATAAAATAGATGTTAATTATATAGGGAGCATCGTTGCGATAGCCGCTGGCTACATGGAGAGGTGTACTCTTCTTTAATTAGTGTGACAACTTTCTGTTGGTTTTGGTGTGAAGCACGGCAAATCAAGGGAGTCGAAGTTGGTACGTCCAGAGTTTACCACTAGCTACTGAAGGGGTAAGCGCCACAAGGAGGGAACGACAGGCGGTTGAATTACAAATGTACTGGATAAAAGTTGACGTTTAGCCTCCCTTTTTCACAGGTGTTGCTTCGACGGCCGATGAGAAGGAATCGATTGGCTCTCGGGGGTCCGACAATCGCGCTTACCTAATGCACTGCTCTAATCACTCTGAGAGGACTTTATTTTGAGTATTTTATCAACTCGATAAGAATGTTGGAGAACCACTCCCTTGGAGGTTCGAGTTACGCATGAAACAACGTGATTTTTTGTTTTGCTGTACTACCACACTGTTTTCATGGTGGTTAGCT
>JAPUUL010000356.1:0-20222 GCA_029590625.1 Lasiodiplodia mahajangana
CGCACGCTGCTTAGATCATATTCCGAGCAGAGCTGGGTGTTGCGGAGGAGCTGGATTATGATTGGCGGGACCTGAATCCTGTGAGTGGATGCTTTGCTCGTGGTTTTCATGGATGCTTCAGTAGATTGCCGGAGCAAGTCCGGGAACTTACGAGATGCATATAGTTGATCTTGAACCTCTGGATACTCTGGAGCAATGTCCTGAGCTCAAAGCGCGGTAAGATTATTGTGCTATCGCCGCGGTACGGACCGGTGCTGGCGATGACAACAAGTCCGTAGATGTGTGATAGAGGTAGTAGGCCGATTTGTGTCTGCGTTTCGATGCTCTTTTGCCGTCGACCTGCGTCTTCGTGCCATCGGATCTGCATTATGTTCGCGATGACGTTGCGATGTGCGATCATGACGGCTTTCTACGGAAACGTTCTCCTTTCAGCAAGATCTCCTAATAGCTGAGGTACTGAAAGGGGCTATACGTTGGCTTCTACACTTACAGGGAGCCCCGAGGTTCCGCTAGAGTAGCAGAGGTATGCGACTTGACGTGCGCCCTGTCCCTTGGTCCATCTCAGCGATTCGAGCTCGGGAAGTGATCCGCCCTCATCGATTAACTCGTCAATCGTCTTAAACTGCGAGTCACGGGATTGGCCTGGAACGTCAAGCGTGAAAACCTTGTCATCAGGGATATTACTCGCCCGCGCGGCCTTCAACGCGTTGTCCAGCAATGATGGGCACGTGAATAGGGCCTTGGCGCCGGATGACTTTAGTTGATGCTCTAGTTCGGCAGCCGAGTACATGGCGTTGGCTGGTGTCACAATACCGGAGAGACGATGGACTGCATACGTGGACGTAAGATAGTCGATCTATCCCGTTCATCAGCCCCTCCGGCTTGCAGGCGGGATTGGACGGGATCTTGTAACCCCGGGCTCACCGTATTAAGGGAGTATAGCCCTATGACTTTGTCCCAAGGCGTGTCCTCGTTTGGCCGCCATCCCATGCGCTTTGATAGAGACCTCGCTAGTAGTTCCTGCCGCTCACGCATCTCGGCGTGAGTGTACGTCTTCCCAGTCAGTCCGCAGGTGAAGGGATTCTGAGACTTGTCGAACGGTAGGCGGCCATATCTCTCATTCCCTAAAAATTCATGCAAAGGTATCGAGTCGGGTGGATCTGTGATGGCCAGTGAGCGGTTATATCCGCGATCATATTCCCGATTTTATTTCTTGCGAAACCACCCCGTGGCGTCATGGGGAGTGAAGCGGATGCAAGGGGCACGACGTATAGAGTAAGTACTTACCGAAGGGCAGTTGAGGGACCCAAGCCGGCGGAGTGAAGACCATCTTCCTACAGTAAAGTACGGGTGATGACGATGATGCTGATTTGGGGTGTCAATCAAGTATTAGCGTTGCAAAGTGAGCCTGTATATCTACAGTAGACAGGCTGACAATGGGCGTGGGCGGCTCACCTAGAAGAGACAAAGGAAGTGCCGAGGATATCGGGGAATGTGAAGTATAGGCCGGTTCCTTGGACAACGACTGATCTGTGCTACCTACGTGTAGGCGTCGAATAATCCATGCTCGTGGATCGGCTCCTAACCAGCTTCTACTTACCGTAATAGCGTCGTGGAATTGCGATGCCGGTGGTTGGAGTCCTTTCATTTNGGGGGGGTTTGGGGTCATCTTAGCCCAGAGCTTCGGGGTATCTCCCCCGCAATTACACTTACACTATACTAGAGTCTAGCTAAGTACTTACTTCGAGTTAGGTATATATGTCCCGGAAAAGTAGTGAACGGGGGTAGCGTCACGGCAGCACGCAATCCTGGGGCAGATTGGGGTAATCTACCTAACCCACCCCGACTACCTAGCCGCCTCCGTTGGTGAAGTCTTGGCGCGTATCCCTTTTCTTCTCCTCTCGTTTTGGCCCTATGAATACAATGCCACAACATCTGTCACATATCGTCTTCCCCTCTTTATTGATCTAGCACCGGAGCGGAATATAGATGGCGGCGCGGGCGACAGGTGGACATGAGTGGGAAAACCTCCGCTTTCATCGCGGCACTGCCCATGTATGACTGGCCGGAATGTCGGGCTGACATCGACGAACAATGGGTCGCCTTGCGGGATCGCCTCCGAGCAGCAGGGGTTGATGCGCCAGACCGCCTCGTGCGGCGCAATGCGGATATGCCTAGTGTCCCGGGTGGTATCCGTGACTTCGAGGGAAACGTGGTCGCACCAGATCCCGCCACACTACCACCGGACGGCCTCGATCTTGATACATTGTGGCGGCATCCCGCTCTGCTGCTGTCGCAGGCTGCTGGGGCCCGATGGAGCTCGGCCTTGCTCCCCATGTGAAAATTGTTGGCCAACAGGACTATTCCGCTGTCCAAGGCGGCAAAGGCGAGCTTTATTCTAGTGCTATCGTGGTACCGAGGCCCGTTGCAGACTATGTACCCGCGCCATGCGACGGAAAACCGAACTTGCCCCTCGAACGTCTACGAGGCAAGCGCTTTGTTTACAACTCCCCGGACTCCATGTCTGGCATACTCGGTCTAGAGCGTGATCTCGCCTCACTAAACGAGCATCTACGCATTTTCTCCAAGCGGCTAGAGAGTGGAGGCCATCGCCATTCGATCATCGCTGTTGCCGAGGGCAAGGCGGATGTCGCCGCCATCGACTGCTTTACCTGGGACCTTGCCAAACGATTCGAATCCACCGTCGGTGCGCTTACTGTCGTGGGTTGGACAGGCCGCCGGCAAGGCCTGCCTTTTATCGCGTCCAGGCATATCCCTTTAGAGATCGTTGAATTGCTTGTGCTAGAATTGAAAAACTCGGCGCCGACGTGAAAGTCGAAAGAACGTCTGCAAAGGCATGCTAAGAAGAGGAGCCCCCCACAGATCAACCAGATATATCTACTCCCCAGGGGCAATACTATTTACTGAGCCGTGTGAAACACGGTGCTATGACCACCCGCCGAGTATTTCATCCTCTAGCTAGACAGGTACTGATATCATATTATTATTTTTAAGGAACGCCCTGGAGACTCGGGCGAACGCAGGTATAGACATAATCGAAACCCACAATCATTAACAGTCCCAAACCAAATCCTTGCTATTAATTTTCTCAACGGCCTTATGAAACTAATTACGCTTTCAATTTATATGTGAAGTTTCACTCTCTTTTCTTTGGTTATTGGTAGCATGCCTCTACAACCTAACTAAAGCTTCATATTTAATTAATACGCCGTGTTCTTAGCATTAAACCCCAACTCATCTCTACTTCCACAACACCGACGACTTCATATACTTTTCAGAGAGCCTGTGCTGCTACGGCTATCTGGGGATGCCGTACTGCACAAAATGTGCTAAGTAAGAAGCGTGAACGCATGCATGCAGGATTTCTGCTTTAGCACCTACTACTGTAACCGGCGGTGTGAACGTGAGAACTTTGGAAACCATAAGACGTATTGTCCCAAGCATGCGGTTGAGAATCCTGATGCTTCGGAAGCTGATGCTTCGGCGGCTAAGGCTCGGGTGGCTGTTTCGGGCCGTACCTTAATTAAAATCATCGACGATCCCTTTCACCGCGTTGAGAGAGGCGACTACCTCCAAGACCGCCCAGACACTGACGTATATAAGCTTCTCATTGATTCTTATAGCTTTCGCCTAGATGACAATACTATCTTCGCTAGTGGCCACCACAGAGACAGTATTTATAGAGGGGCTATAGATAAGATTCATTGGCCTCGCGGGATTCGTGGCTTTCGTCGCTTTCTCAATCGGGATATGGCCATTCCGCACTTGTTTCTATTCTGGTAGAGTGACAAGAAGCAGGCTCAGTGTGAGGAGTTGGGCCTCCAGAGAGACTGGAACCGGTGGAGTGACAAAGAACGGGGTAGGTGTGAGGATCCGGGGTCCGAGCAAGGCTAGGATATTCTCCCTAGGATGATCAACGGGGCGGTTATCTGCGAGTATTACACCGGCGAACACATGGATATCCAACTATGTGTACTTGCGGAGGATATCTATAGCACAGGCATCGGTAATAACACGCCAAACAAATTCCCGCCAAACAAGGTCACAATCCTCCCTGATAGCACCTCTGGCACGATCGGAGACCGTCTACACAAAGCTCTAACTAATAAGTTGCCAGAAATTTACTTTTAGAAACTCTCAAGTGATGACTAAATGGCTATTTGGCCGGTTGTCTAATTTATGAGCCGATTGAACTTGAGTGGGCCGATGATAAAGTGCGGAATGGGAGATGGGCGAGCATCTTCGTTCGTCCCATGGACTTCTCGCCTATGAATATGGTGTTGATGTCAAAAGTGGACTACACCTTCTGAGTAAGAAGAAAAACTAGTCTTTTAGAATGAATGATATGGCGATATAGGGTATTGGATTCTTGGTTGACCGGACCATGTTTCCGCCACTTTCAGAACCTAATTAATTAATCGTAGATATGATAGTAATTTCTTTCTTCGAGGTTAACTCGTGTGAGATTCAATGTTCAATCTTACCCATCGGTTTTGTACTTCCCTTGTCTCGACACTCTGATATTTTTATTTTGGCTTAGATACATGGGAATCTTGCTGATGGTGAGACGACGGCGTTATGATGTATTAGCAATATACCTTGTAGGTGTAGTAATTTAAATACTAGACTCCTCCCCCATGTCGGCCGCGTATGATCCCAGATCATTGAGGAGCTATTGGTAGTTGACCTTTCTCAATCGTACGAAGCAGTTCCTAGGCTTATGAACAAAAGCAAGTTGCCCGGCATAGCTCGAGAGCTCTTCTGGGCATTTGAGCAATTCAAAATTCCAGATCACCATAGTTAGCAATATTCTGAATTCCATATACGCCAGCCGTCGGCCGAAGCAGCCGCGAATTCCCAACCCAAACGGGATGCTAGGTCCAGCCTGTGCGTCGAATGCCAGATCTGCCCATTCCGTGTCGTCTTCGCCGGATACCGACTTCTTGGAGCCGCTCAGCCACCGCTCAGGTCTGAACAAGTCAACGTCTTCGCTATCCCAACCGGGAATAGTCTTTTCCATTCCATTGGGATCTTTCAAGCCGTTACCATATTTCTTCTCATTTATCTCTAGCTCTGGCCGTCGGATGCCCGGCCCGTTGTGCAAAAACCGTACCTTGGTGCCCTTGGGGATGTGGTGTCCTAGAAGGATGGTGTCTACGATGGCCTCACGATCACCGATAGGGATAGTGCCTCCGCACCGAAGTATTTCCTCCATGGTGGCGTCTAGATACGGTGCAGGTGTCTGAATGATCTCTTCAACAGACGGAAGACGACTTTCAGCGATCGCCTTCGCGTAGGTTGTCTGCAGTGCCTTTCTTAAGCGGCCCTGGGCTTTTGGATGGTCCGCGAGCTGCTTAACCGACCAGGCTAGTACGGAGCTCGTCGTGTCGGTTCCCGCAACTTTGTTTTTTCACGCTGGAGTTAGTAATTGCCAGATGGGGAAGGGGTTTGGCTCATCTTTCGGGATTATGAAAGAATAATAAAGCCTAAAACGTGCCCGAGGGAGGAATAAATGGCCCCAGAGGACTAACCTAGAAAACCCCAAATTTCTTCCATAACAACCGTCGAAAAGAAGTCGGGTGCCCTCCCTTCTCGCCGGGCATTTCGCGCCTCGCGGTCGACGATAATTGCCACCGCGCAGCGCATCCAGGAGGGGTTCTCATCAGCTTGAATGCTATCGTGGCCATGCCTATTGCGGGCATCAACGGCTTTCTTGATTTCCGTGCGAATGCACTCATCCTTCATTTGTGTTCGATATCGATAGGCAGGGGTTTTCTTGACAAACCACCATTTCAGCGCCACAGATGGCGCAGTCTTGACCTCTTCCAACGTCTCCAGGAGCTCAAGCATTGATTTGAGTCCTTCGTCAATAGGATCTTCCGGGAAATCGATTACAGTATCGCTTTCGGCAATTGCTTGGGTGGTAGACAACCGCCCAAGAGTCTCAGGGGTAATGCGCGCCAGCCGTTCTATCTGAGGCTTCGTTGCACTACGCGGAAACTGAGACCCAAAAGAAAAACCGAGCACAGTATCAAGCACGGCGTAATGAATATCCTGACTAGCCTTGAATGGACGTCCTGCGGCCAATCGAGCCTTGATATTCCACAGTTCGACCCAGTCGAGGCTGCGTGCGTAGATGGTATGAGACGCCATGTTATTCAAGAAGGCAGGGGACATAGTATCATCCACCACGCGGCGACTAGAGAATTC
The DNA here is from genome assembly GCA_029590625.1 of Lasiodiplodia mahajangana. Classification (NCBI taxonomy): domain Eukaryota; kingdom Fungi; phylum Ascomycota; class Dothideomycetes; order Botryosphaeriales; family Botryosphaeriaceae; genus Lasiodiplodia; species Lasiodiplodia mahajangana. The sequence continues at coordinate 6,232 of JAPUUL010000356.1, forward strand.
GGAGTTAGTTATTTCCATCTCGAGAATCACTTAGGAGAAGCTTAGAAGTTTCCAGGCCCGGCTTTTATTAAAAGGGAAAATCTCTGCTCTAGAAACCGCTACAAAGGGAAGAAAACAGCTCCGAGAAATCCTTACTGTAGCTTCCACTCAGGGCCCGTTTTCAGTATAAAATGTTGCCGGCCTAGTAAGCCCTCAAAGTAAGTATACATAAGACTGGAACGATCAAACTCGCGGGTACGGTGTAGCACTTTTAGAACGCCTGTTAGTAATGCCTATCATTTTGAAGAAATAAGAATAAAGAAAAAGTAGCGCGGTTTAAGGACAAGGTCCTGGATTTCAACCTGACCACAGTGGAGTAGATCTGGAAACAATCAAGCTGAGGCTTTCAATGGCTCGGGGCTACTTACTAACATCGCGGGCCGTTCGCCAGTCACTGACTAGTATGTAAGGACCCCCCAACGGCTGAAGGAAGATCTGGCTGATAGGTGACCCTGCCTTCTGGTTCTGCTTTAAGAACCATGCAACCAGGTCCCCCGTTTTAGACACTTCTCTTCTCAAGGCAGGAGCATCGCCCAGTAGGCTCTTAGTTGCTTCAACATTGTAGGGGATTCCTGGTAATGGCTTTGGCAACGCCCATCTGTACCCCGCATATAAAAACAGGGCAAGGCCGATGGCAACGATTATCATTGACGGCAGCATATTGAAGACTTTTAGTTTCTGATCGGGCAAATCTATTAACGGTGCCGAAGCGGATTGACTTTTCTGATAAAGCGATAATTGTGCCGGGTATGGATAGCTAGGGGTGGGTTAATAAGCTGGCCTCCTTATGATACTAGCTTAAAATAATTGTGCGTTGAGCGTGTAGAAATCCTTAGGTGACAGCTGGAAGGGGGAGAGGATGTCGAAAAGGTAATTATAAGAAGGGCTCCAAATTTTGGAGTCTCCGCTCGGGACCGTGAAGGAGGATGTCCTGGACGGATTATTGGCCTCGTTCAAAGGATTGATACATTGGCCCAACCAACAGAATACGTCAGCAAATGTTCTCTTATTCTGACAGGATCACGAACCCTGTTTCCCCAGCTTCATCGATAAGCTTATATCTTGGGCAGCCTGGCCTATATGAGGTAGATAACAGTAGTAATTCATGATAACTTAGGCACATAATACCTGAATGGGGGGAGCCTAGCTACCCTAGATAGGGGGGTGCATGCGATCCTATATATCGACCGCGACCTAGGGAAACGACGTAGTCTTCTCATGTCATTGACTCATCAGTAAACGTTTTCGAAGAGTGCAAATCACCACCAAAAGCAACGTCTAGTATTATCATAAAGAGGAGTCTATTTACAGGCATGAAGCTGTCTGCCGGGCTCGTGTAGTGAATCCACTTATGTGTGAAGGTTAGCCGGAATAGCTGCATATATGGTTCGGTTGTTAGACTAAGCTGAGTCAAGCGGCCCGCGGAAGATCGACATTTATACAGCAGGATTCCCCCACACCTAAGGGATGCCTTGGCGAAACCATTTGGTATCTGGATGTACTGGATTATTCTTGAGTTTAAGAGATGCGTGAGAACAAAGCCGCATATGTAAAGTAAGTTATACTTATACATTTTACATTATCTTAATATTTCGAGGAAAAAGCTCACTAAGGCTTAAGATTAATTTGATTGCTAGCATTAGGGTCCTTTATACATGTGGAGGAAAGATCTTCGAGTCTAGTTTCACCGCTCCAGTCCTGCTTAGCTTACTTATAGTCGGTATTATATCGTGACAATAGCATATCTTGGTTGTATCTGCTTATCTGATTTCTTGTCAGTCAGCTGCTAGCATTTAAAGGTGTGGTTGTCCCCCGCATGGCTGAACGTGTCAGCTTATGGTAGTTATAAACTATGACAGACTCTGACAGGACACTTAGATGTTCTCAATGCATCATTACGACGTACCTGGTCAGCAATGACTTAATCGAGTTGAATGTGTCTCCTTAATTTCACACGGTCGTGACCGGCTTATTATTTATTCTACGGTACGTTGGTACGTCACTAACTACCCTTGATAGTCTCGATTATCTTCTTCTTCTCTCCCTCCCTCTCTCCCTCCCTCTCTCTNCTCCTCNTCTCTTTTTTTCCTTTTTTTTTTAATAAAAAGGTACTCTCTAACTTAAACGATCATAGCTGCGGCGGCACACACGACCCTGTAGTAGAAGGCTGTGAAAAGCTCCCTTCTAGGGTGAGATACCTGATGGCATAGATTTACTCAAGGAACAAGGCGCCGCCCATTGGTCGTTCGTAAGTTATTTGCTGAGAATATTACGCTACTACCTAGAGATCCGCAGACAGCACATCAATGTATAATATCCCCCAAAGGTACCTAGGTAGTGCTCTTTGTGGTGGAGAGAACTACGTACCATAACTCCCAGCAATGGTTGTTAAGACTATATACTCAGACAATCTGGATTATTTAATTACTTGGCTTAGCTCTGCTGTATAGATGTGATGTAAGATTTGATACCTATGGTCTAATCGATCTGGCCATTAATAGATCATTCCTATGATCTGCACATCCCGGAACCTTCCCCTGTTCGACGTTTGTGATACTAGTATGGCGGTACGGGTAGTCAGTCTAAGGGGGTAGGTTCCCAGAGTGCAGGGCGACGTGTTAATTCGCACGATCTGCTTCAATGGGCAGCTTAGAAACTAATAGATGTAGCTACCCACCTATATTAGTAGACTTCTATTGCAATTCGTTGAAAAGGGTAGATTNAAAAAAATATGGTATCCAACACCGCAAGATTTACGCGTCTAGCCCATACATATTGCTTGGTCGCGTTGAATAGAAAATCGCTGCCTTAGAGAGGTCGTTCGAAGTGCTGCCAAATCAACGGCTATTTCAAAAAGAAGGCACTGCTTTCACATCCTAGTGACAGCACTCATCAATTGGGACACGGTTGTGCAATCAAAGTCAAAGGGCTCACATAGGTTTGAGGTAAATGATCTTAGTACAATTATTGAATTTACATATGATAGAGCCGCAACACGCAGGTCAGTGCTAAGGGTTATTCAGCTATCGGCGAGATCTACTTATACTGGGGAAGCTCGCTGCGATAGGAATGGGAGGATAGCTCTGCCGGTTGGGTGTGATGCTGTGCGAATGCCGGAGGCGTTTCTACTGCCATGAGCTCGCTAACAGGATTAGATGATTTTCGCCGTCGGAAGCAGAAGAAACTCGCTGCTCCTAGGATCACTAGAGAACTCGGAGTTAGTTATTGCCACCTTGAGCATCATTTGGGAGAATCTTGGAAGCTTCTAGACACAAGTTTCACCAAAAGGGAAAGTCTCTGCTCCAGAAACCGCTACAAAGGGAAGAAAATAGGTCTGAGATATCCTTACAGAGGCCTCCAATACCAGCACCAACTCCAATCCCAGCTTTTGCACCTGATGATAGGACCGTCTTGGCTGATAGAGATGAGGATGAGGAATTTGAAGGCGCCGGCACCATATCCGTATTAGCTGGGGTTGAAACCGTAGTCTGGGTCGTCAGGCTAGTCTGCGAGGACGACAAATCGGTGCTTTGGTAATTAAGCTGGAATAGAGGCGCCAAGATAGTCACAGTACTTATTACCATCGCTGTTAACGACGTGCTTGAGCGGCCAACGGTTTCTGTGACGGTGGCTGGCACGTTGTAGTAGCGAAAATCATTGCTCGTTCCGGAGGAACAGCCAACAGCCGCGAACGATCCAGTGGTGGCGATGCTGTAGCATGTCTGAGCATTATCAACCCCCGGGTTATACCGGCAACGAAATCCACTGTAGTGTCTGTAAGCTACTTTCACCGGGTAACGTAGCGGTGGTGTGTTTGGACTCACGTCGGGCAGCAGCCTACCACTGTTTCGCTGTCTAGGAGTGGAAACTGGAAGGGGAACCCACCATCTACGGTACCAGTCGCGACACAAGAGGTAGCGTATCCGAAGGGGCAGGACAGGCCGGGTGAATAAAAACCCCAGCCGTTTAGGGCGACACCTGTGGAGAGATACGGATTCCGCCGTGCTGGCCAACACTGGGGGTCATCCTGAACGCCCTGTTCATTAAAGGCATTGTCGCTGCAAGTCTGTGCCTGCCAAAAGACGTCGCAGCTGCTGCACGCACTCACTGCCACGGTGCAGTGAGCCGGGTATGAGAACGAAGTCGTGAGAGGACCAAGGTTTGTTCGAGCTGTCGTCATGTTGGCAGCAACGCCGAAGTTGTAGAGGCCCCCTTTATGTCGCTACTAACGAGGGACCCTCTGATATAGAAAGAAATCCGCTATCGACATCGATGGGCAGTATTAGAGAGTAACGAAGAGCCCTGTTCTAGAAATCATCAGCTGGATTGGGAACATCGAAAAAGAACTACAAGGGACGGACGGCGATTGAGCTAGCAAAAACCCCGAACCGGAAACCGAATATAACGTAGGATGTGACGCTGTGAGTCTTCGATTAATTATTATACTTCTGTGTTGATCGATTAGAAGAGCCTCCTGTCTTGTTTGCCCTCTTTCTGATACACATACGAGGAAATCGAAAATGGAAACCTAAAAGAGAGAGGGAGGGGAAACCAAAGAGACTGAGGAAATTGATGGCGGTACAAGCCAAGGAATCTGTGTCCTGATATGAATGAGTACTACCGGGGGCCGTGACGCGTTTTGATGGCTACCTTTTTGGGGGAACGATGCTACAGTAAATACCCGCCTTTAAGCGATACGGTTTAAACTACAGCGCCATCTTGAGGGGCCGCTATTGTTAGAACTAAGTGAGCCTTTCGGGCATTGAAGAGCTAGTAATTGTATTTGTTGTACAATATTGAACCTGAGTCTACGTAGGTTACTAGCAGCCTGTTTATATATAGCTATTCGCTACTGAGACCAATAAAAAGGGCTGGAGATAGGGGCGCGGTCACAGCTCAGCAGCCATAAGCAGTAGTCCGCATTTAGGCTTCGTCATCTACATGTACTTGTCCGCCACGCCTCCTTCATGGCCTTTATGGGGCCAATAAACCCGAAGTAATTATTTTCTTTTCGCTACCACATAGTATGGGTATTAGATCACCTATCGATTGCTTGGTCGGCCAGCCTAGTTCATTAGTTCGACGGCCTTTTCTATATATTGAATTATGATCCCAATACGCGGCAATCTCATTGGAGCTTTTGTGAAAAAAATCTACGAAATATGCAAACTAAACTTTGCACATATTCAGGGTCATTAAGAGCATGCACGCACACGCCCTAATGAATTAGAGCAATGATTACCGCAATACCAACACTGCGGCAACTCGCGTTCTATTAAAAGGGTAATGCTATTACACGATGAAATGCTACTTTATAAATACATTGGTAGAGTAAAACCTTCGCTTGTACTAGTATACGAAATACATAACTGGAAGATGTTACCTATACTATGTATATCGCTTTGTCCATTAGAGCATACTAACATTATACGGGATAGGCAATACATCTCGATGGGTAACGAGGCCTCAAACCCTAAAGGCTGCTAGATATAAATAGGATGGGATCGTGTGCGGGAAGTTCATAGATCCGCCTTTTTCCGACTGGAGATTGGCGGTCTACCTAGGTATACTGGCATGTCTTCGACTTCATCCTTGTCACCCGGCTAGAAGCCACAGTTCTAGACACCTGACCTCGGATAAGGCTGCACGCTGCACCTAGCCAATAAGCGTCCGATATATCTAACCTCCGTAGGACCAATTCAGACCCTCTTGGCCACAGGAATGCGATTGGGTGAAAATTACCTCACGAGACTTTCGGCTGTTCCATGAATACTATCCCAAGGAATGAGTAGGCCAAACCTTATGACTATAAAGATCGGAAGCTCCCGAACTGAAGGAGAGGAAGAAACTATAGACTCTAGAAAAATTAAAACGAGATAAAGCTTTCAGTCCATAGGTTGACTTTCAGGATGGACAAAACAAAGAAGTGATTAGCTGAATTGGTTGCTGGGATACGCCCAAAACTCCGTAGAACATTGTAGGGTTTGGTAGCAACAGTTTGTTTGAACCCCCTTCTAACTACTTGGTGTGGTGTAAGGTCTAAAGTAGCGCCGAGAGGGAATTAGGTAATTTAATCGTTCCACTTGGCTACTCGCTAGATAGCTCTACTCCGTTCGCAACCTAGGGCGTATAGATAGAATATTTCTCCTAGGAAGAAGTCTTCCCATGCTATAGAAATTTAGTAGAATGATAGGAGCAAGACCCTACATCAAGAAAGTAAAGGGCAATTTTATTGCATCTCTTAGAACAACTTTCCGGAAGCTAATTATTGACTTCTATTGCTTTGGTACGCCCGTACTTTCAAACTCTATTCACAAGGAAGTAGTAAATTTAAGTATCAGGTTAAAGACAACTGGGAAATGTACAATCACATGTTCGAGAAAACACATATCTCTCAACCAATGACTAGTATCACGTTCGTCTACAGATATGACTGCTTGTTGCCGATCGCCTTCATCGCTTTTGCAACATTTATATAAGATCGACACATAAGCTACTTAGGGCTTCTAACTACTTACATGCTTCGTCATCATACCTTGGTTTCCATCGTTTGCCCATCCTCCCCGAAATATAGCGCCTGAAGGGGTTGATTGCTCTGGTTTGCGGAGGCTATTGTGGGAAACACGTACAAATTCTGCTCAGGCACCTGCCCTTATTGAAAAGTTCATTTGGTCCTGTTATCCCCCGAAACACATGCGCCCAACCCTCACACTACTCTGCTAGGGAACACCTATTTTTCCTATTTACATCTCAAGTTTTTGCGCCCAGGTAACTGGATATAGATCCGTAGATATATTATTTCCGGTGTGCACAGGTTAGACCATGATCACCTCACTCTCTCGGTTCCAAGTTCCCGCGTAGTAATGCATCTTGATCCTCACCGTCCTCTCCTTTTTTTGGATTCTAGCTAACTACTCCGCCCACCACTGAGATCGGCTTCCATGAGAGGTAAATCAACTCGTAGACCCTTAGAACCTGCATTTAGGTCTCAGGGAATCTTACATGCCTCGACTTGCCTTAGTAACAAAAGACAGCTACGGTAACAGCTGCTTCAATTTAATTTTCCTTGTTGGCGCCTCCTAGCTCCCTTGATTCTCTAAGCATAGACTCAACTTGGTTGCTGTCCCTGTGGCAGTTAGGGGAGCATTTACCATTTCCTCCATCATCAATACATGGGTTGAGTTGTTGGGCACATAAACAGCTTTATCTACCTTAGGCACATGGCAGTAGACCTCCCCATACACGAAACACCGATCAATTCTTGCCTAGTGATGCCAACTTATGTCAAGCTTTCGATAATTAGTAACTTATGTACTTAGTTTAGATAGGAAGTGCGTTACTGCCTTGTGCACTAACTGCACCGCAAGCTTCACTTCACTTGCACCGTGCCTTATCTACACAAGGTATCTACCCGGCTTAGACCTACCTACCATATGAGTACATTGCCAGTTGCGTTCCTTCTCACAGTTCAAGTCTAAATGGCCTGGCGGCTCTTAATCTGTTGTAATTACCCCTACAATAAACCTCACAAGAATCCAAGCAATCCCCTAAATTCACAACTAGTCCTAGTCTCCTTGTACTCCATTTTTCAAAGCCAAGCCAATTACTCACTGAATCTTTTAGGATGCCAATACTGAGTCCATATAATTACTGACTACACCCTCTACCTGGCAGCTACGTCTGCACCCTATAGCTTGAAGGTATCGCAGACACAACAGGCAAGGGCGATACAAAGCACCTATCGATTGGTTAGGTACGTACTAATACGATCACGGGCATACCTACATCGAAGCTGTTTGACGCTCCTTCCTAGCCCGTCACTTGCTGGGCATACAAACAAGCACCTTCCAGACCTACAAGTCTGCGCNAAACAATATTTATATTATATATATATTTCATACTCGACACCTCTCCAGCCTTGTGGCCTCCCACATTCACAGTACCTCACACCCTTTACCATCCACCTTTACTACTTCCTCCTCGACCTCTCAAACACAGCACCAACACTCCAACAATTCCCCTGCCATTTTCATTCTTCATCTAACTTAGTGCTCGTTCATGCAACCGAGTCTGTGCCTGTGCCGGCTTGTTTCTGGCAAGCCTTAGCATCCAAGTGAACATAATTTCATCACGTCCTTCGACACAGGTCACCCCAAGCGCCTATGTCATAACACTGCACATAATGGATTCCGTGAATAATCTTCCAACCTTGGCTGTCACTGGCAAGGCCAGCGCTCGTGGCCAGAAGCGAAAGGCTTCTCACTCCCAAAAGGCCGATTCATCGCGCAAGAAGCAGAAGGCTCAACCACTCCCCCCGCGCACTCGGACTAGGGCCAAGAAGAAGGCTCAGTCTGCCGATGGTAAAGGTCCGCCTGACCATGTGGGAATGCCCCCTGAGGCCGAACTTGCCCTTCCTGCCGCACAACCCCCCATTTCTTCTAATATACGCGCTGCGCTATGCGACAGCATCCAATATTGGAGAGCGCACCAGGGAGGTATTCAATCAACAGACAAGGTGGCAACCGGCATGTTGCTCAATGGGAAGACAACCCCTCGCGACGTTCTTGAGGCCCAAGTAATCGTCACTACAGTGTATGTATCAAAATGGCAACAATAGATCCGCTACTCAAAGAGAATCTTCTAACCTGTCTAAACAACAGTGGTGGGGGCCTCAAGTCCGGCTCTGACGGAAAACATATCCGAGATGAGGACCAGAGTGATGGGTGCAAGAATTACGTTGCCCTCATGAATGCAATGCTATTGGGACAGCCGATTGGTATTATTGTCGGAAAACAATCCCTGGGGAAGAAAGGTGAGATAGACTGAACCTAAAATACACGGAACAGTACACATCTAGATCTCTAACATTGCTACTTTACTCAGATAAATACGCCAATAACTTGATAGGTGTAAAGCTAGACCACCACTACAACGTCTTAGATTTCTTCTTCATCACCGACATGTGGTCGGAGCGCCAGCCCACTCAACGAGATGGAACAAGCTTCATGCACTATGCCGTTCGACTACAACGCATTGATTTGTATTCCACAGCTTGGTGGGTACCACAAGGTCACGAAAGAGATGGCATGCACGCCGTTAATGAATTTTCTTGCCGTACACATACTTGCCCATCGTGCAGCAATCCAAGCAAAGAAATCTTCAAAGAAGGATGGTGCTGTTTGGAGCCTACATGCCCGAGATTCTTTCTCTTCTTGAAGCCCGATATCAACATTAATACCCTCCAGTATAACGAGGAATTCCTCAATGAGAGAGCAGAATGGGATTCAAAGCGCAAGTTGCCAGCTTTAGTACCCAAAATCCCAAGTCTGGGACCTGAATACTACGGCTCAGAGGCGGCATTTAAAGGGGGCATCATATGTCCAACATGTAAGTTCGCAAGCCGCCGAATTTCTTGGGAAGGCTGGCGGTGCGAAAAGGGATGTGGCTTTAAGTTGCCGATGACTCCTCGGGATGTGCCTATGGCAGTCATTCACCGTGAGGCTAAGGTGGCCATGCGAAAGAAGACGAAGTTTTACGAAGTCGATACTCGGATCGCGCGTGCTGAGCACACCGTCGCAGGGTATAAAGTGACTAGCTTCTACCTCCCCAATACCCCCAAGGATCTTCATGAAGCGGAATTCATCGGCTCGGTTACTGTCTTCCGCCCTACGAAGTCGACGCTAGAGCGAAAGGGAGGCTTGGATGACCTGTTTAACGAGATGCAGAAGGCAACACGAGTTGGTGATGTTAGATTGCAACGCCATCCGGCCTTTTGTAGGGGTACGTTCACTAACTGTCCGAGGTTCTTGACGCCTTAGCTAAACATCACAGGTTCGCACAAGGAGGAGTTGACCTCCCACTTTTCATGTAATATGGTATGTTTCCCTGGAGTCATATTATTAAAGGGCGAGCTAATATTAGGGTAGGGCGCCGACTATAAGTTTGGTGTCGTTGTGGAGACCTCCAATGGCTTTGAGACGGCACCGGATCCCGTCATGAAAGCTCTCAGCCGCCTTACCTGGAGTGGAGCAACAGCGGTTGCACTAACGGCTGACCACGTTGCGGAAGAGGGGCTCTCTATCGACCCTGTCTCGATGCCGAACCAGTTTGTTGACTTCAATGAACAACTTATGCTTGGTTATTTTGAGGGCTCTCAGATCAGCGTAAGATCGTTCCCCCCTTTGCCTAAAGCCAAGCTTATGAATTGTTCATAGTACCATGATGATGGCGAGAAGGAGCTGGGACCCACTGTGGCAACACTTTCCCTGGGTTCTCCGTCCATTATGCGTTTCCGAGGCAAGAAGAAGTCCGGGTTTGAGAACACTGTTGCAGCCGGTAATGTCATGCTGTCGTTCTTCCTCGAGCATGGCGACATTGTCATAATGCATGGTACTAAAATCCATAAGCATTACGAAGTACGTTCAAATCACTTACTCTCTGGTCTTTTAAGCCGTATAATTAATCCGCGTTCTAGCACGCTGTCAATGCCGCTGGGATTCGCCGTTACGCCCTTACCTGCCGCTATATTCGGCCTGAAATGATACGAGATCCCAAGCGACGGGAGAAGGCTATCGCGAACGGGAAAGTTCCCCTTTACTGGCAAAAGCAAGCTTACACGGGCGAAGCTGCTAGCGTCCATGATTAACCGTCTTACGGTGTCGACGCGGACCTATGTGCCAATCCCAGGCACAATGAACAGCACTTTTGGGAGCTTAGCCCAAGATCAGAGCTGAAGGATGTCACTGGACCGAGGGCATGAAGGAAATGTGCCTTTGCTGCTATCTCATGTTTTCAGTGGCACTGAGCAATTACTTTCCATTCTACTCCCGCATTTGGCCGGAATTGGGGCTTGGTAATATTGCACGAGATGGCCCGGAATAAGGACAGGGATTCTGTTTCTATTAGTTACAAATCGCGTAAATGATGCATGAAACTAGCTTCATATCGTGTAGATGCCTAGTCTACGGGAGATATTTGCAAGTTTGAGCAATGAGGTTGAGAGCATTTCGAACCTCGTGCCGTGGCTTTTGGGGGAATGATTTGCGAGGTTACACTGAGGGTTTCCCCTAAGATACTTATCTACTTGTCGTTGCTCAGTTGAACCTACCAGTGCTTAGGTAGTCGAAAAAGATGCTTAATTCTTCGCGAATGATGAAAGAATATTTCCCAAGGACCGAAAGCTACGATGTCTTTAATTAAGTGATATCTGCAAGATGGGATTTTTCTCTTGCCTTTCTATCCAAACTAACAAGATCTGAAAAAAGGCATCGCACAAGACGAGCAAGGACTAGTGATCAAAATACTATTTCAAGTAAGGCAGACGAGATGCACGGCGGAAGTCGGAGTTGTTCCGTGTTGAGGCTAGTGGCAGATCCGTATACCTACTTAAGTACTTAATGTACTTGGTCCAGGTAGAATAGAGGATGCTGCCCCTATAAAACATAATATGCATAAAGTACCTATATGTCTGGGGTAAGGAGAGAAGTATCCGAGTACCTACCTAGAAGCAGGCTTCTGTCGCGGGAAATGAGGTTGGTTGTTACCATGCTAATTATGGGAGTTGACCCCGTCTTCGAAAGCTGTGAAGCTGAGGCGATTCAATCCCACGACGAGGAACAAACAGAGAGTGGATACCTAGATAGATTTTTGGGTCAAGTTAGCTGCTTCGGAATGCTCTGGCTGGCTGGCTGGGCTTGCTATTAAAATGCGCAAGACTAATCCGATTGTAGGACGAAGTAAGTACTTTATCCTACATCTTAGCAACGAATCTTCTAGGTATTTTCCGAAATGCTCTTCTATGTACCTAATCTATGCCCTACGTGCTACCCTATTATGCACAACACACATCCCACCAGTTCGGTGGTAATTCGTACTATAGTATACACGTTAAGTTAACTAGAGTGTTCGATTCCGTAACTCTGCGCTGGTGGCTGATGTGAGGGATGCATCTGTCTGTCTGTCTCTCTCTCGGCCGGCCCTCTCTCTCGCTCTCCCGACAGGCAAACTGCAGGGCCCTCATCCCTCATCGCATGCAGGACTTACCAAGTAGCTGGCATTCACCGTCATAACGTAATGCAGACTGTTCAGTCCTCGGCGCACATTCCTATGTAATCAGCGGTCAGGGAGCGTGTTACACTACACAGCGGCCGCTTACGTTCACAACAATCAATGGTGCACCTACAGTGGTGTGTTATTCGAGAAACCTATTACTCGCGACATGGGTATTTCACCCTACGTACGCGTTATGACATCAACACGCCAAGGCTACTTTCATCTGGTCTAAGTACCGGGGGCGTGGAACTCGCCTAAGCATTACCTTTTACGGCGTAATCCTGCTAGCTAAGTGCCGCGGAGAAGTGAGGGTGCCAAGATAGGACAGGGAACGTTTGGTGACACAAGACCCTGCCCTGAAGCAGGTATGTAAGTATGTACTGTTAGGCTGTGGAATTGGGGAGATCCATTTAGCTTTGGTTTCGGCTTCGGCGCGGCTCAAAATTAGGAGGGAAGCTGGCCCAGACTAGGCTAGGATCTATCCAAGTTGGAACATACAATTGGTCCTGAATGATCATCACATAATCAGTCTGACAGATCCCGTCGTGTCTATCTACTTAGTATGTACGTTGATTAAACCAGGCGTCTTGGCGGCTTTGCGGCCTGCCATACCTGGGATCAGACTGGGATGCGTGACTCGAGGCGGAAGCGTTGCACTTGGGGGAAGAAGGCAGGTGATGGATGATCTGCGAGCTGAGCTTGTCGATGAACGTATTCGGCGAGAGTTTGTGGTTAGACTAAACATCGTTATTACTAATCTAGACCCTGGGCGGGGAGATTGAGGATCAATAAAGGTAGGGAGGTGGTGTACATACATAGGTCTCATGGATATGGATATGGGGGACATGGGGGACATGGGGGACATGGGGTCCGCTTAGGACGCGGCGACGTTAGATGAGACATGAAGCAAAAGTTCTCGGGTGACGCCCTATGCAACAATAGCCCTACGGCTAAGCATAACGGTGCCATACGTACATACCATCCTGCGAGCGCCAAGAATATACCTAGACCCAGATGCAAGGTATGATTAGGTCATTTAGAGTCTAGACGGATGCTATCTACTGTAGGTATTAGGTACGAGGTTAATAGGTACCTGCTAATCCTATATCGTCACCGAGAAGATGTGCACACGTGGACCACATGTCTGATCGACTAGGATGGGAGGGGATCCGGGCTAGGATCCGGACCCTGCACTAGGGACGATAGGGAGCTTTCCCGCAACGTGGTGGTCAGGGAATACATGACTTACGCTGTCCTATCTAGGGATGGGAGACAATTATCATGGGTCGGTCCTATTGCTTAAGCGGTGTGGGTGACAGACGTAGAGAGCAGAGCTACATATCGATATACCTAGAGTATACGAGTTTGGTGCGCCCTTCGATGAGATGAGACGGCATGAGCTGCTGCACCATTTGGGGCAACTGCCAAGAACACGAGTCATCGAGCAGAGAGACGGGAGGTGCTCGGTATGAAATGCGAGACATCAAGCCTGACAGACCTGACAGGGTGGCGTAAATAAGACTAACACCCGTCTCCTCAACAATTGAGACATAATGTATAGGCATATCTTTGCGGTATAAGTCTAGGACATCTGACAAATATCCGCTGTTTGACGACTCGTCTTCCTACTCATGGCTATCTAGATATAAGTCTTGATGACCGCCTACACTTGACGGATAGGCCTTGCTATCGTACCATAGGGATCTCTAATCAATCGCCACTTGGGAAACGATTATATACCTGCCCTTCGACGAAATAGCCGAGCGACGAATCAGGAGGTCCCATAGCGTGAATAAGATACGCGTACCCACTTGTCGTTTTATCCTTGCCCCGGACTCCCGCGATGACTTGCAGCGGCTGCGATGCCCTACCACCCCCGTACGCTTTCCGGCTGGCGCTTG
>JAPUUL010000357.1:0-20198 GCA_029590625.1 Lasiodiplodia mahajangana
GCGCGCGTGTAAGGACCCCCCCCCCCCCCCCCCCCCTAAATTTACTTACTTACTTACCTACTAAAAACCGTTTTAGATTTTTATAACGGTTTTAAAATTCTATGACCATTTTGAACCCAAAACAATTTTTTAACTTAGTAACCATTTGCAACCGAAAATTATTTTAAAAAATTATAATTGTATTAATCTAGTAACTATTCTATATATATAATTTTCAAGAGAACAGCATACCGTTAAAACGATTTCCAAAGTTGGTGACAATCACTGTGATTGTCTCCTACAGACCCCCCCCTTGCGCTAATGTAGATCGATAGGACTTTCCTACATGTACTGTAAAGCTCAGAGCTCAGTTATCTTTTTATCGATTGCATTCTTTGCCGCCAGCTGACACTCAGATGGCTATTCCTTCCACTACTTAACATACCTAAACGTTAAGTACCTAAGGTGCCTGCCTACCTTAGGATCCTCCATCCGGGTAGCGGTGGCGTCGCTGCTCAACTGGATAAGGTTTTTTTTTTGAACCTCGTCCTGTATCTATCGTATCTATCTATCCACAGCCAACTTAACTCGCTGCTGTCATTACGTTTCCAGCGCCCACCACTCCCACATTACTTCCCGGTACTCATTCGCAACAACATACCAAACAATTATAGAGCCCTGCGAACAGAATACTGCCCAATATGTTTGCCCTGTCCGAAGAGTCAAAGGTACCACACGCGCGCACTGCCAAGTGCAGATCGCACCATTTGTATTGTCTTGCTTTGCTTTGGTACTAGAACAAAAGCTCACACAACTACTCTAATAGGAGCGCATTAGCAAGATCATTGAGATCACAAAAGTCGCCATGCATTAGTACGTTCGAAACTTCCATTGCTGGACATAGCAGGCGGTCCCTAGTCTAACTTGGCTGATAGTGGCTATATACCCTTGATACTCTACCTTGGTACGCCCTTGGTCTTGATTTGATTCCTCAAAGTATCACGTATCCTAACTCGAACCTCCATACGCAGGCTACACGCGCAGCGATCCCCGTCCTTCCATCATCCGGTAAACGCCCCTCGTGCCTCCCTGTATATCGTCAGTGCTCGGAAGTAACGAAGCTTGCTCACACTATGTCAGATTGCTTTCCCCTCTCTACTAGATCTGGAGCTTGAGAGGAGCGGTCCTAAGAAATCGAGCACGTACACTGTAAAAGTGCCGCCGAATCCTTGGTACTGGGACCAACGTTAGAACGCTACATTCAACAGGAGGGCTAGCGTTGACATGGTTATGCCACGGCCGTCGTATGACCGGTGGCTTTGTAGAATACAATGTAATGATACCACTCAAACTCCCGATGACTCCATAGACCGGCTAGCCAGCTACCCTGTCAGGTTTCATGTGGCAGACACATCTAGTTGGGTAAAAATCCCATCTGATCCCCATTGAATTTTAGATATGCTTGTCACAACCTGCATAGACGGCCTCATAGTGAGGCAATAGTCATAACGGGCAACCTGCGTGGTACCACCTCTAGATGGTAAGCTTCATCTGGTGTGAATAGCTGTTTATTAGTTGAAGCTCTGTACATGGCTATTCCATAGCCCTAAAACTAACTTCGGGTTTCACGGCGGAGCCAGCTTCACTTTAGCTTGAGAGTTCTACCATATGGCAAACCAAGTTTCAATGACCTTACCTCAAAAGCAACGGTCGACGCCAAATCTTGTTAATGTACAACCTTCGCAACGCAAAAGGTCAGCTTTCGTACCTGATACTAACCGGCGTGTAGTGTAGTAGTTACTTAACGAAAGCATCATTTCCCTGCCAAGCAATACCGATAGTGACCATACCTCCCGTCTTTCTGTATCCTATGCATACATCTCATGGTGTCTGGTTCTCGCTCAAGCCAGCTTCCTCGATAGCCGACCGTCGTCGAAATACTCTCAGCCATCGCTCGCCCCACCGCTGAACGAGATCTTCGCCACCATCAGAGACGATGGGGTCCATCAGCTGATCCTTAGTCCCCTCCGCCCAACTAATAAGCGCATCGTTCATGGCCTTGAAGAGATCGCGCATTGCCGTGATCTCCTCTTGCACTTCTTCAGTCATGCCACCCTTGACAACTTGGCGGAGCCGGGTCGTCACCTTAACGACGGTGTGAAATACTAGCTCGAATACCCATGCCTTACTCAAAGCCTGCCCGTAAGGGCCGGCGCGCTCTCCGACCAGAGCCCAGTCAATGACAGCGCTTGGAGTCACAATGGAGTAGTTAAGGAGCTTTTCGATAATACTAATAGCGACACCGGGATGGGCTGACCAGTAACTCATGACGGCTGTGATGATCTGCGCTCTCGACGCTTCGGATGCGGCGCCAGCGTCAAGAAGCCTGTCTTTGGTTCGTTCGATACAGGCGAGCACGTGCGATAGTGACTTGGACCCTACCCAGCATACAGCTGTCATAAACACATCCGTGCTCGTGACTAAGGGATCAATAGATTGATCGAGCGCGGCCGAGTGAATACGGTCAATCAGGGGCTGGATCTCCTCATCTGGTGCCTTACGCTTAAGCAAGGCGGCGAGCTCTTTTCCCTCGGAAGAGAAGGGCGTATCTAGTTGTTTCTTAACTTTCTGCCTANTTTCCTTTTTTTTTTWAAAAAAAAAAAACAAGGTGTTACTCACGTTCGTTATTAAACTTGAACTCGGGGGTATCTTGCTCTTTCTCGGGACCGATTAGAGCTTGATACGGCTCGGGTAACGTTCCTTTAATACGCTGGGCGAAACTAAGACGGATCTCTTTGTCTAGTGCGCCTAGTATGAATGATTTGCAAGGATGCATATCCGGTAGATTAACGTCCTCAACCCACTCCGTCCACTTCCACATAAATCCGAAGTTACTAAGGTGGTGAGTAAACCAATCCAAGAACCGATAGCTGAGTTCAAGGTCAAGACGATGAATATTTTGGTAACAGTAACGGATGGCACGACCAAGGCTGGGGGCAATAGCTGCTGGCGCAATCTTACAGGCTTCCGTTAGTACTGAGTGGTAATAAACAAGCTTATGCTCCGGGGTGGGAAGCTGGCAGAGCTGCGAGAAAACAGCATCTACAGCAACATCTTCTGGCTTCCAAGATGAACGATCACCATCCATTTCTCGGAGGCGATCAAACGGGGTTGCCCGCTTAATAAATGTGCCGGGAGCAAAGTAGCAGTCTGCATCTATAAGGAAACGGGCTGTGACGTTGCGATTGAAGTGTAGAACGTTAATGGTGTCGAGCAAGGCGTCTCGAATTACAGATGATGCGATACTGCTGACTGGGGGCACGGATTCAACCTCCTGATGAATATAGACAGAGTAGTATACTTCAGGAAACAAAGGGCGTGGCCCGGTGGTAACCTTATCCGGGAGAGATATGGCTGGCAGAGTATGTTTTTGGGCGTTATCCAGCTTCTCTTGTTGCTCAATCTCCTCGAGTGGCATCCGCCATGGCCTCGGTAGGCAAGATAGGGGCCAGCCGTTGGTGGCCTCGTTCTGAAGCTGCTTCTGAAGCAGGCTGATAAGACTCATGTTGGCTACCGGGCTCTCTGAGCCCTTTTCAGGATGGTACGGATCAATGAGAACCTGTAGCGCATGAGGCTCCGATGCGATTATATCCGTCTTGGCCATGAGTTCGGCGGCTTTCTGTTGCGACTGTGTAGAGGGCGCAGCAGCCAAGATGTAGGGAATCGTAAGTAGGATAATCTTGACGAGCTCAGTGCCGATAGTCTAACAAATTGGCATGAGTGAAAAGAAGGCGGTAGGTCAGTGATAGGGTGTTCAGACTTACATCCTCTGAACTAGCGGTTTGTAGATCAACGGCACGGTTGAACAACCCATCCAGCACGGGGAACAAACCGTCGCCCTCGAGGCAACTCTGCAGACACGCTAAGAATTTGAGATAGAGCTTTACATCGCGCCATTCGCCCTCTTTCACCCTCTCCTCGGTCGCGGACGTGATGCGCGCTAGCACTGCGTCAAGCACCTCGGGTTTCAATGAGTTGACAACCAGCACAACCGCAGCGACGAAGGGGGTTTTCAGTGGCTGCTCGAGCACCATCTGTGGCACTAGATCAAGGAGGTTGGTCTGTAAATCTTGGTCATCGTATCCGTCGACAATGGCCTGGGCAATAGACTGGACCTCCTCATGCCAGCGACGGAGAGGAGATTCCGCCAGCCCCAGAAGCTGCTTCCGTATGCGAACATGCAAGGGCGCATCGTAGCGGCGACGTTGCGGTCGGCGGTCGTACTCGTCGTCGTCTAAATCGGGTGCGTCAGTGACTCTTGATCTCTTGTTCTGGGCGAAGGGCGTAGGTAGGACGCCAGCAGGAAATCGGAAAGACAAAAAAAGACGAAGCTGGAGCGCGAGGCTCAGCATTGCGCGATAGACTTGCCTCTGTATCGCCTCTTACGGCTTCCGGCCTGCCTGCGATCGTAGTCGGCCATGTAGACGGAAGGTTTCACCCCTACGAGAGAGATAAAATGGTGAATAGCCAGATGCTCATTAAACGTGTTAGTGCGGCAGCGAGTATTTCTTTCTCCCTTGACTTGGTGCAGATAATGAGGTAGTTAGTTGGATAGATGTGAGTCGGCAGAGGTCTTCCCAGTTTGAGGTTGACAGGGCTAACTAAGTAAGGTCAACAATTGTACCCGGGTACCTATACTAGCCTATTGGATTACCTAAATGGCTGGTAGAGGTGCGTTTCTAAAAGGTCTACGAGGTAGGGTAGCTAAGGTGATTGACTACGGTGGTAGGTTGCTAGTAGCAGCTCAACGTGACGCGCCGCGCACGGGCCCGCTTTTGAACTGCTTGATGTAGGTATGTAGGTACCTACCTAGGTAGCCTACTTCAGGATCTACATACATAGGTACTTAGTAGATACGGAGGTATCCGCTTGATATTTTCTACGATATCTACCTTCATCTAATACATGGCTGTCTACTGCGTAGGTGCATGTGGTCTGGGTACGTGGTCTGGGTACGCGTGTGATACGCATGCTGTGATTACTGTCTTTTCCGAAGGCCGTCTATGCCGCAAATGTCTCTATTGAATAGTAGGCACTATCTGGATGGGTGTTGTGAACCCGTGCCGTTCCATCTTACCTCGCTGAAGCATTCCCACTCGTATTTAACTACGCAAGTCACTGCATATATATATCGCACATGAGAACCCACATGAGATATTGATAATGTCGGTTTTTCTTGGGCCAAGACTGCTTATGTTTACCATGCTGGCTGCCGAGCAGTTAAGCCATAGTGTGTCCGAGTGTCTCATCACAGACAGCGGGCCTAGTATTTTTTTTCCTTTTTGTCCCTTTCCACCCTTCGTCGAGTGGGATATGCCGTCCAATGCAAAAGAAATCTTTTGGAGTATCCGAATTTTCCCTCGAGGGTGCAGCTCTGAATTCCCGCAACGACAACGACCACGACAACAACTTCTGTCAAATGGAATATCAATGCAGCCCTCTCACGCAATGCCCTTGGGTCCTACTCCAGGTCGTAGCCCTCTCATCGAACAAAATATACGCCGCGTTACCCCTCTGTCAACATGTATGTTAGGGTTATCCCGAGAGGCTACATAAAGGGGATCCAGCCACCTCATGGTCGTTCTACCACAAGGACAAAGCGAATAATCGAACAAGATAGTAAAAGCAAATGCCGTCTCAGCTATGCATGGAAAAAAGAGCTAAGAACACAGGCGAATCTGGCGTGTCCTAGGCTCCCGTCTGGGCATCGTACTTGCGGCTACCCCGACTGCCACATTTGAGCTGCCAAGATCAAGTCACGCTGTGGAGTCTCGAGAGTCCCAACAGACATCCTAGAAATTGCCAGACTGACGTTGACGTTCACCTACATTCCAATAGCCCGGGTCAGATTCCCTGACCATCCATCATCACAGCTCTAGGAAGAAAGTCATCGAGACGGACGAAGAACGCTTTCTTTCGACTTTGCTACCCTCAAAGGTCTGATGTGGCGTGATGTTGTATACAAATCTGGCGAGCGAGCAAATGTAGTTACGGCGATACAGGCGACATTGCGTAATCAGAAAAATTCAAGGCCACTGCTAGAGTGTGGCTCAGTCTAATCGCGCCATCATATCTTGCTTCGACATTGGCGTAAAATTATCGATATCAATCCCCCGGTTGAGCAGTGCGGGCCTCATGTGTACGGGAACTAGCCTATGGTTCAAATGCGGCGCGATCGACATTTCTTAACATAATTTGGTCAGCTTATTGTTTATCTTCCTTTTATATATTTTGAAATAAGAGGAAAACTCAGATAACTTACCGTGTTTGGTAAAGTCGAAAAGGCTAGGCAAGTCTCTCAGCTGACCACTTGAGTGTCGCGAGTCCGGAAGTTTTGTACTTGGGTCTCGTAGCTCATCAAAGAATGGGTGTACCATGGCATCAATGGCACTCAGACGCTCTGTAGGGGTATATTCCAGCAGCTTCGCTATCAAGTCGAGCGCATTCGCATCGGCCTTCCGGAACACCTTACTGAATGGGTGAGGCTTAATTTGGGGGAATTTGTGCTCCATATAATTTGGGTTCATGGTTCGAATCTGTTCTCTGGTTGGTGTTCCGAGGACTTTGATAATCTCCACAAGCTGATCAATGCCAGACTCTCCTGGGAATAGGGGTTGGCCCAACATCAATTCCGCCATCACACAACCTGTCGACCAGACATCTACGAAGTGGTCAGAAAATCACCCGGAAGTTTCAGGCGGAAATATCCTTACCTATCTTCGTTGTGTAGTTGGTTGCTCCGAAGATCAGTTCCGGCGCTCTGTAATATCTCGAGCAGATATATGATACATTGGGCTCGTTTTCGACCAGAATCTTGGCGCTCCCGAAGTCGCAAAGCTTAAGTATCCCAGTATTTGGGTCAAGCAGGAGGTTTTGTGGCTTGATGTCGCGGTGGCAGATACCTTGAGAATGGATGTAAGCCAAAGCTCGGAATAGCTGGTATATATACAGCTTGACTTCGAGGATCGGCATGGTTGTCTTCATTTTATTGAAGAATCGCGATGCACGGTAAACCGTCTCAGGCACGAACTCTTGCACGAGGTTAAGATACACCTCATCCTTCTACTCGATTTGTCAGAAAGTTAATATTCCAGGCTACTGGGCTAGGTCAAATCCTCACACGATCCCCGTTGGAATAATAAAAAGCCTTGAGATGCACGATGTTAGGGTGTCGCACGATACGCATAATCTGAAGTTCTCGATTCTGCACAAAAGTTTAGCGCGTAGCTCGGGGAGTTCAACATTAGCGAACATGGTTCCTAGACTTGCCTTGAACCTCTTGTCTTGGAGCACACGCTTAATAGCGGCGTCCTCGCCAGACGGTGATAATTTTGTCTGGAAGACAACACCGAACGAGCCATTGCCGACAATTTTACATTGTGTATATTGCAAGTCCCTCGTCTCGCCAGTGACGCCGTCTTGGACCTTTTCGCGAATGACCTCTGCACTTCGTCTTAGTATGGTGGATTGTGGGTGAGGTGTTGGCGAGTGAATGTAGCTTACCTCCCATGCGGAGTGAATTGAAGGCCGCAGTTGGGCGGTTCTGCGACATGGTGAGGAAATATCAGCCTTAGATGCACTATAAGGCAAGATCCAGGTGGCCGCTAATAGTCAGAAATCAGATTCGGGGGGCGTCCGAGATAGAGTTGCGGACGCCGTGTTGGGCAATGGCCGATGAATGGGTGGAATCAGCCGTGTTGTAGTGCGTGTGTCGGTAGCACTTGATTGACGGATAGGCTGTTTGGGATTGCCGCGTAGGTTGGTCTATTTGCCTCTGTGAAGGTGGTGTAGGCGATAGAGTAACGAGCCGACGGGTTGAGCAGCACTAAGCTGTGGGTGAAAATGGCAGTGCCGTGAATGCGATGCGAAGTCTGGTGGTGGGTAGGCGACCAAGTTTGGCGGGGAAGTTGTTGTGACTAATAGAAGGGCGTAGGCGCACTGGGGTATTTGTTAGAGAATAACTAAGCAGACGGTTAATCCCAGTTGGGGAGAGAGAGAAAGAGAAGAAAAAAGGTGTTGCTGGAGAAGTGTATTGTGTGTAGGTTGGTGGGTAGAGAGGTCGAGCAGGAGAAAGTGAGGTAGGCTGGGTAGGGATTCTGGCGGGGTTTTCAGGGATTGTTTAGGTTGTATGGAGGAGTGATAGGATGACGAGCGTGACTTTGCAGAAAGGGCTCTTAGGTAATGAGGTCAGGTCAGGCCGGTCGATCAAGCTATTGTGAGCTACTCGAATAAGAATCAACGGGGGACGGAACCAAGACTGGGGTGGGCTGTGCTAAGTTCTACCAGTAACGACGGGACTGGAGGAGGTCTCGGTAGTAGGTAGGAGGTATCCAGGTATCCCCCAGGTATTCCTCAGGTGGACGAGCCATTGAATTGCAGGTACCTGGCGACTACCTGACCCTACTACTACATCGGCGAGATACTACCACATGTGTATTCTATAGTATAATATGGTACGGTATGGTATGGAATGGCATCTGGATGCTTGCACCACAAAGGTAGGCGGGACGAGAGATCATAGCAGCAAAGGGCAATGCGGGCAAACGGGGAGGGCAAGGAGCAGAGGGGCAATCGATCAGCTCATGTAGGGGGATAGATGCTTTCATGTAGAGATGTGCATGGTCGATTGCAGGCCTGAAGAAGAATTGGGAAGCGGCAGTGTAGACGGGCGGGGGGACTTGATGCGTGACGCTGGGCGTGCTGTGGTGGGAGGGCGGCCATGTTGACCGTGACCGTAGACACACATCTCGTGGTAAGTGGTGGTCCAATATGTGTAACGACCGGCCGACATTCACCAGTCAATGGCGGCAGCACAACTCACCTCCTATGATGATAACGGATGGAACACGGATTCCCGTACAGATGGTGCTCGCCGGTAGTCCTGGATTCAGGCGATGGTTAGCCGATTAACATAGAGTTTGTAAAGTAGGCAAACTAGCGAATGCATCTCGAGAGGTCGCAGGATCCGGTTTTTTGGGAGGATGCAAGAGTTGAATAGAAGGGTCAAGACGGATCAACCAAGCTAGCAGCCAGCTAACGACCTACTAACTTCACTCACTCGTCCTCTCACTCTCTCACTCACTCAATGAAGGGAACGGCTAGCGAAATACTGTGTTGTTTGTGTTACAGAGAGATGAACAAGAAAACTGTAGGCTAGAGGCTAGAGGCTCGAGACGGGGAATAGAGAGGCAGGGTAGAGGAACATATACCGAACCCAATGGCCGAATGATTGGGAAGAAGGGAAAAGGAAAGGGAAAACACCGGGGTTTAGGATCGAGGTCAGGTAATGGATTGAAGAGACGGTAGGTACCTACAGGTAGGCAGATCGATAGTAGGATAGATAGATGGACGGATGGATGGACTGACATACAGAGACGACGGACAGCAGACGACAGGCACGTCAGGTCAAGAAGAATAGTCCAAGGTTGTTTCTCAACGATGAGCGAAGAGCGAGGAGGGGTATGTAGCAAAGACCAAGTAGGTACCTAGGTCAAGAGGCAGGTAGACGTGTGGTATCTATACCTGGCTATGTGTGCTGGACGGCGGCAGTAGGCGGCAGGTAAGGCGCTGGAGTTCTACCTATAACTACACCTAGCCTAGGTACTGTAATGGAGTACTTTACGTATGCATTTAGCTACCTCTTTCTTGCAGGTCAGGCGACTGATTCTCGAACTATAATGGGAGCCTATTGGGTCACGCCTGCGCCAAAGTGGGGCCATCTCTGGGTCTTGCAGCGTCTTGGTGCAGGTGGTCATCAGCGAAGGTTCAAGTTGCACACAATGGGCGTGCAGCAGTGTGTACCTAAGCATGTACGCCCAGTCCGACATTTATTTTTGCCTACAGTACAGATTTTCCGTGTTGACATAGGGGGGAGAGAGAGAGAGAAGAGAAGAGAGAGTCGGACAGGCCGTAGTCCACTTGACCTAATTGATAATTTATTGTATGTTAATTTATTGTATATTCTTGTTTCTTCTCGCTCAGAAACAGAGACAGAAACAAACCAACGTCAGCAAACACCTGCAGACAGACAAACATGACAGGAAAACAACATCTTCATATTTATTTACTCAACAGAGGTAGAGCGTGTCTTCGGTTTCCGAGTCGTCACAAACTCGTTTGCTCCATGAGTAACTACTCATTATTCGCATATTAGCAGCAGAAAGCAGTGTGAGGCTCCTATATCGACTTTCCCAGCATCATCCAGAGGGCAAGTCATGCCTATTAAGTAGGAGGTATGATAAGGTGAGCCTCAGCGAGTAGAGAGTAAGTAGTAAGTAGTGCCCAGACGCACGGTTGATGAATTGAACCGCAACCAAGGCTCCATTCCCACCTACCTACCTGGGTATATGTTCATCAACTAACGAGGACGGCTTTACCATTATGTAGGTACCCTTGATGATAGGTGAACTAGCCTCAACCCAGATCTTTCAACTACCCTACTGTACCTGTCTAAGAACCGGCAGCTGCCGTAGCAGGTATCACATCTACCCAATACAATACCTAGTCTAGTGCTCGCGAACGTCAACCAGTGAATGTTTTTTGCTGTTGCAGCTGGGTTCAATTCCTGGCTCACTAGCCTATCGATCTATCCCAACCCAGACTTCAAATAGTAATTGATAAGAATTCGGTGATATACCTACCGTACTATACCTCACAAGAACCTAGCCGTGACGAGCAGGGATGAGATGCATCCATGCCTATCCCGTAGGTACCTACACTATACCTATGTACCATACGCAAGACACGCAGGAAAAACTACTACCCACCGATGCCCTATTCCGGACCCAGGTAGTTCAGTTCGTCTATCTATATAGGTACAGTCGGTTGTAGGCCAAGACAGAAACAGAGCATTTTGGCGTATGTATTACTGCATTCGATGCTCTACTCTACTCTCGATGCTAAAATAAGTGCTCCATGTGCCACAGCGGCCCTCTGTTGAGGATGAGTATTAAACCGGATCTGTCCATCACGGCCATGCTGCGTCCAGACTGCGTCGTAAGAGGCTAGGGTTGACGCATGAATCCATGTCCTGTGGTGCTTCCCAAACAGATGCCGTGGCTTGCCCTCATCTGCTGGCAGGGGAAGGGTGAAATCCTTCGCCATCTAGTCCCAGCCACGACCATAGCAGTGGCTACTCTATGTACCTACATACCACCTAGTTAGTGGGCCAAGAAGCATCATCATCATCATCATCATCACCACCATCTACTACTTAGAAGAGAGGGTTTTCAAAAGAAAATCGTAGGTTTCTACTGTAGTTACACAGACTAGGTGAAGTTAAGTAAATGATGTTGCTACTGCCTCTGTCCCACCATGTATACAGGTAGAAGAAGCACGAAAAGATCATCATCATCAGCACCAGCACCAGCAGCAACATCAATAATGAAATCTCGTACCTGAACATGCAGACGCGGGGCTGTGGGTTGCAGCTACACTACCTACTACATACCTACTTCCTCCTTACAGTGCAGCGTCGTCGTTCAGGCTACTCATGTACCTCCGATGGAGAATTTTTCCAGGTGAAAATGTCTGAAGCGCCACATTCTGCAGCCCATCAAATGGTAGAATGGAACTTGGGCTGCTTGGGAACGGTTGTCATCCCGGACTGCAAGGGTTAGGATTCTACACTACCCGGACTACCTACATACATTAGGTACCTACAATGCTTAAGTTACATGCCTACACCTGTTCCACCGGTGCACTGGTGGCTACGAATCTCCCGACCCGGCTCTTTGGATTCAGCCATCAGCATTATTCGCCCAGACTCTGCCACACTGCCACACGATGATTCGCGAATTAGGTAGGTAGATAGGTGATCAATCAACACATTTCACAGGACACCTACTCTTCTCACTGACTAGTGCATAATGTACGTACATGGCGACATGGTCTCTCTTATTAGTGATGTAGATGAGCACGGATGTGTGCAATACGTAGGGCCTCTACCTACCTACATGTAGTAGTTCAGTCAAAGCTCGCTCAGAAGACAGCATAGAATAGAGATGAACAAGTTGTATACTCCTTTCTTCACGATACCTGTATGTAGGTAAGCTGTCTACAAGGCGTGACCGTATTGAAACGGATAACCTCGGCGGCCTGGTTTCCAGCTTAATTTCCTTTGCTATCAGGTGACGCTCTGGTATTTCCATGTTTTGTACAGTGCTACCTACATGTAGGTATGTCGCCCTACACAACCCAATCACCCAGGGCGAGAGGTAGGTACTCGGTGCGTTTCCATATAAAGGACCTCATCGCTTTATATAGTTAGGTGTATAGGTATGTTATGTTGTATTGTAGGTTGAAACACACCGGCCTACTCACAAAACGAGCATCTCGTGCCGTCCCCGTCCCCGTCCCCGTCCCCGTCCCCATACCTACCCGAATCATAATACCTACATACCTATGTAGATGCAAAGTTGGAGCCTGCTAAAATCGTTGGTTAATCCCCACTGGATCCCCTCGTTTTTTCTTTACACCAGTTAAATGCCGCCTTTACCCCACCAAATCCGACTCTGTCCCCGCACCTCACTAATCGGTTCTTAGGTTAGATACCTCTAGGTAGGGTGCCTGGCGAGCTGGGTCCAAATCCATCCCTCCATCAGACCCAAAAAAGTGTATCACAGGGCATTGAAAGAAGAGGAAAGGTCAGTCTCTCTCCCCAATTATCCAATTATGGACCTAGATTCTAAATTTGGCTGGCGAACCACTATGGGGGAATCGAAATCGCGCGCCATCATTCGCACACAGTAACTTCCAAGTTACATGAACAGTCCGGAGCTATGGTAATTCCATAGAATCACAACGGTACCTACCTATTATTTGTACTTGATATGCAAGGCAGGCAAACTTTTGAGTGCAGATCACGCTGCTTTAAGCTTCTATATGTGTACAAGTAAGTTCCTCGAGGGTCTTGAGGATAGACAACCTCTTGCCTTCCATCAATCTTTGCCTTGCACATGTCGAATTGAGCCGTGTTTTCTGTCATTTTGCTACCTAGAGGTTGGATAGGGCTGTCTAATACACGGCTTCGCTGGGCGGCAACAAGCATTCGGCATTCAGTACCCTAGTCCTGCCTGGGTCATGTTTCCTTCGCTTCGAGGCCTCTGTCCTCAGACAAGGTCTCAGACTGAATGCCCCTTGTTTGACACGCCTATCAACGCCGCCGTTCCCGAACTGCCCGAAGAAACGCGGATGACGTATCATAGCGCAAGCCCTCGGCCAGCTAGCCACAACATACTTAAATTTGCCAAAAATAATGACTGTTAACCAGGCATAGCAATATATCGCTCTCACCATGGTTTAGGCTAAGCACACAGAGCTCTGCACGCTAGTAATCTACGCGTATCATCTAGAATACCAAAGGATTATATAAGACACCTTTTACTCTAGCAAGTATAATACGTTTCTGCCCAGGTCATAAGCTAGATTGAAATTCTTTTTTGTCTGGGGTGGAGGAGGGGGGAAGGTAGTGTTACATAGCAAGCCTTCGCCTACTCTCCTCTATGGGGCGGCAACTACCTAACGTATTAAGATCAGCCGCCCAGAGAAGGTTTAGTCCAAAAGCTTTCAGGTATTACAAGTTTACATATGTAAGTACCTTACCTACATAATATATGGACATACGAGCTACATAATATATGGACATACGAGCTACATAGCATGTAGGTTTACTCCTCGCTAAGTTAGCGGGTTTGGATTTGCTTTTGCGAAATATCAAATGTGGGTCACATTATATACATATAAAGCCACTTTGTGACATGCCGACTTTTCAGGTAACATACCTAGACTATGTAGATAGTCTTAGTTTCAGTACCCATCTACCTACCTACTGTCGGTACTAGTAGTTTGATTTCCATCGATCCGTTCTTCAGGAGCCCTACCCGGTTTCTGCCCGGTGTTATCGCCTGACGCATCGACCTATCTTCCTGTACGCAGCCGCGCCCAACAAGCAGGCTTCCATCTCCAGATCCTCAATATGATTTCTATGAGTAGGCTGCTCACATACCATTGTACTCGTCCAGCAACGGTGCAGTCAATTCGTTCAGATCGGCGTGTTTGATGGCACTATCTAGATAAGGATAGTCTTACCCGAGCTTGTCACGAGTCACAGCAACGTAACCAGGTACCTACCTACCTTCATGCCCTCCTCCGCTCCATCGTAAAGCTTATGCGTAGTCTCGTGTTCCGCGCATCCACGGCGGGTGCTGGGGCAACGTTGCCGGTTACGGACTCACTACTAGAGTCCCAAGGACCTAACGGGGATCTCGACCTTGGTCCGCTGTGGTCCGCTGTGGCTCCCTTGGCGAAATTTGTCGGCCACGTGAGCAGCTATGAGCTATGTCGACTACCGCCGTACTATACGGCATAGGGACAATGACAAACCAGCATGCCAAGCCAGGCCCTGCCGTGCGGGACGGTCGAGCTTAGCTACCTAGGTATGCTTATTATTCCTATCAATACTATAAGTATATTGCTAGTCTGCATGGGCAGAGAGACGGCCCCATGGCGAAGCTGTGTTACCTCGCCCAAACCCACCCAGCAGCATCATTCGCACCCTATTCCGACATAAATCATCAGGCGCAGTAAGAGCGAAACATTGGAACCCAAGGCTTCCCGAATACCTAATATCCACCTTGCGCCCATGGCCCAGACTAGGTCGTCCGGCATTGAGGCGCCTAGGTAGCAGATATCATCCAAGGTCGACGTCGCAACATCCTGTTTGTCTTCATCATACCCATAAGCATATAAATATAAAGTATGCGATGTGCCACAACATCCGGCAGCAATGGCGTCGCCTTACTTGCTTCGTCCGCTTCCCTTTGTTAGGCAACAATCTAGCCTGGGCTGGCTAAGACAACATAACCGGGTGATTTTCTGCCCAACCGTCATAGTGCATCGGAAGCCTGGCGCACGGCATTACGGATATCACCTAGGCTAAGAACAGCATGTGCCAGTCAACTAGGCTCTTAAACATGGGGTGTCCTTTCAACGAGAGAACCATTTTGACCTTGAGTAGTCGAAGAATACGCCAAACTACAGAGATGAGTGCTTGACTTGGTTTTGGTGTGGTGAGGTATGATGTCATGTTTCATTCTCAATATTATTGTATTCTACAGTGCTTCATGACACATGATTAACAGGTAGCCAGCAAGTTCGTACCGACATTTTGTCGAGGTAGTTAACCGATTAGCCCAACCCAGTATCTATCAGGGGAACCAAGAGCAACCCATGAATACTTGGTTGTCAACTGATACTTTGGATGTCATCAATAAGACACAGAGAGCAATTAGTTACACCGGAGGCAGTAACATAACCTCAAGTCACTTACCATCTACCATTTACTGTTTGGTTTACTAATATCAAAATACCCAGCACACGGCATATTCTTGCAGGCGTGTATGGGATTATGCGAGTTGCCGCGGTGACTCAATTTCGCATGCAGTGGAATTTTACTTACAGATAAGCCAGGAATGTATACAAATACCCACAAGAAGAGTTAGGGGGCCTCTACCCTCCTCTTCCGCTCGACGCGGCGTCAATCATTATGACTGCATATCACAGCAAGAAAGACGCATGAAGTGCTGAAAAGCCGCTTAGTTGCGTGCCAATGGATAACATAGCCTTCAAACCGTCTCGCTCTCCGTACAGTCAGGAGTCTCCGGAGCGTATAGTGAAATGATTTGGTAGATACGTTAAAACAGTGATACCCGGGGCTGGCGGGTTGTATTTGCACCATAATGATATCAGGCAATTTTATACGTATCGAGCGGCAGCAATTAGTCTCCAAATGGTCGCCTCAGCCGTCGCTCCGAGAGACACAGGTATAGAGATGCTCGTAGTTACGGGCCATTCATTTCAGTGAGACCATGCTAGTTCTTAGATATATACTTGAGTGACGGAAAGATATCAAGAAGTCCTTCAGCCCTTTACACAGGGTATTTGGTAGAGTGCGTGGTGATATGCTTGGCGACATTTGGATATGACAGCCATTCCTCTATTCCACCTGCAACTTCGGCTAAGAAGGAAGCTCGAGTTACAACAGCAGGCAGTTTCACGAGCAACCGCACATGGCGAGGGTAATTGAATCTCGTGCCAGTAAAAGGCTTGTATATGCTCAGCTTTATCATATCAGCATGGTAGACTAAAGACAATAGGAGCGATAATGACTAACGACAGTCCTAGTTTCGATATAGATTGGCGCGCGACATTGCAGCTTGCCAAGCCCATATTCATCCCAATCAATATCTTGACTTTCAATGCGATATCCGGCTTAATGCCGTGCCCTCCGTGGAGTTCTGCTCCTCTGAAGCCCCAACTGGGGCAAATTCCTCTGTTCTTACTTTGGCTGGGTAGTTTAAGCTTCGATTCAATATGCTTGAACGTTGACGCATACAAAGCAACCCTCAAGACACTCTTTCTGATCAATGTTATATGCAACCAGCAGGTCCTGTACCTCCGTGCTTCCCCTTTGGAGGGTGTGGCACATATAGCCAATATGAGGCGACGTTATACGATCTGTAGAAGTGAGCAGCCCTCCTGAGAGAGAGGGGTAGCTTGGCCGAGACGAATCAATGGACCAAGGTAACAAGGGCTCTCGCTCACCACACGAACATTTTGTCACAAATGACCACCTACTCGGGGGATGCAGAACTCTCTGTCAGATGACGGCACATCAGTACATATCTATAGCACCCTGCATGCAACCGGCGATTATATAGCCCTAAAGTCCTCCACATACATTACCTATGATGATGTGGTTAGTACCTAGGTGTCGGCCGTCAGTCAGTCAGTCAGTTAGTCAGTTAGTCAGTTAGTCAGTCTCTTCGCTACCTGTTCATCGTGGCCCCTCAACGTACGTTCCTGGCCAGAGGTGGGGCCCCGAGCACCCATAAGACGATCTAATAAAAGAACATCCTCCAATTCTCCAACAATCAAACCTAAGTAGGTAATAGATATACATCCCTACGTACATACATAGTTTATTGCCTGCACGTACACGCGTTGAGACTCACCCAAGCAACCCCTAGATTGCCCTAGACTGACACATTCACCAGCCCTGTGGATCTATCTCCAAGTGAATCATACTCGTCGATAATAATGCTTCACTGCTAAGGACATATCCCGAGCACATCGCCACGGAATCCCTAGATCTCCCGGGAAGCTCGAGTCGGCTTGCGGCAGGAAGATCAAGTGCTCGGCAGGGGATCTCTTCCATGGTCCTTTTAGACCCGTTGCCACCCAGGTTTCCCGATTGAGCGACATGCAGATGTTTCTACTTATTCGTCTAACGGAAGCTTGCAGCCCCAACAGACAAATAAATACCTACCTACCTAGTACTACAATAAGTGGCCTGAAATGAGATGAAATGGAAGAAGATCATGGAGTAAATATACACATATACACAGGCCTAAATATGTCTATATAGTATATACTTATGTTATGGGCAACACAAACATAGTCGGCATCACAGCAGATGCCTCAAAGGTTCGATGGTCTGTTGGGGATTGATTCCTACAAACGCGAGTCCCCCGCCTTTACTCTGCTCCTAATATATAAGCAATCTACAACATGTAATCTATGCAATCTAGGTATGCAAGCCCGTCCACAGGACTGGAACGTGCCACCAGGCATTCTCTCTGGCCAAGCACCGTGGCGGAGAGTGGAACCATTTTTCTCAGGCACGGCTCCCAGAGTCTGCCCAGAGCTCTCGAGGCAAGTCCTTTTCGCTCCAGTACCGGCCTGGCACGTGTCTTTGCCTACGGTACATTGACGTTGGGCGTAACGAACGCATGTATGTACGCTGCATGCAGATCAGGCGAGACTGGCTTGGATAGGACAAGATGCTGACATTGCGCCCCCTGTCTGCACCACCTCAATTCCACACTATTGGCTTGCAGATGCTGGGTCCTTGTTGGGTCTCCTTTTATTTCGTTGGATTTGGCATGGATCTCTCAAAACCCTTATCGTCTAGAGAGAGAATCGAAAATCAATATCTGCTCCCCAAAGTCCTATCTATCTTTGGTAAACCCGATTCCATATAACATCCGTCTAAGAAGAAAATTCATTCGGGTGGTGCTTGGCTTGGCGTGGCTTAAATAAAATAATAATTAATGGCGAAAAGGGGAGAAAAGAGAGGATGGCGTTTAATACCCTCGGCCGTCATTCCGCACTCGTAAACCCGATCAGATCATCCGGGTGATACAACTCGTAGAGTCGAAATTGACAATTGAAGCAAGGAAACGACAAACAGGCCCGGCCCGTGGGTTTAGGTCGCGGGCCAGCCTAGCATAGGATTTCCGATGTAGGGGAGTTTCCCGAATTGGAGCGCCGAAAGTGTTGGAGAATATATCTTTCGGCCAAGAAGCACAAGTCGGCCTTCTCGTCACGGGGCAGTTTCGAGGGCGCTGTAGTGTTCAGTTAATAGATTACTAAAGTTGCTCCGGCAATATTCTAGGCTTTCTCCCTTGTGTGGATTTACTCTCCTTGGTTTCACTGCAGCCGTCGTATCTTGTTCTCTCCATGCAAGGCTAGAGATGTTTGCGTACTCTCATTTTCCAGCCGTGGGTTTGACGGCGTACAGCATTGTCCTTGGCCTCTCCTGTTATATTACACCCAGCAAGCCGCTATTGGGCTCGTTTCCGACGTAACGTGTTTTATATTGCTGTGGCCAGGTTACACTTACTTGACACGTTGGCCCGGTTATCTCAGATGCATCTTCGTTATCGATCTGGCCGCTGCCACTGGCACGTGCAAGATAGGATTGGTTGGGACCAAAAGACTGAACAATTCTAGACTGTAGGTATAGAATCTCTAGCGGATCGATTACAGACCCAGTATTGTGTAATCACCCTGGGCTTAGGCTTACACTTCACTTTCTTGGGTAATCATGCTGTCTTTTTGATTGGGCGTCCAACACTTGGATGAGACATCTTGCCTGTCTATACCGTATCTATCTGGATGCTGAACTTGATGTGGCATGATTTACACTTTTTGCTACCTACGTAGTTAAATCTTTTTTTTTCTTCTTTTTTTTTCTTTCAAACTTCATGGTTTATTCATATTTAACTATAAGTCGAGGAATTGAGAGTTATTGAAGAACAATCGGAATGAATAAACATACCCAATATCTACTCATTCTACGCTGTACAACAACTTCGTTGTCTATCAGGATGGATACCTGGAGGATCCAGCTGGTAGGCGGGCTGGCGCAGCTGTTGGCAGCAGAAGAGACTGAGTTTTGAACCTATTCGTCCAATCAAAAAGCGCGGGGCAACACATTTACGGAAACACAAGAACAAATCTCTAACCTACCTACTCAAATTACGAGATGTGTCTTATACGAAAGAAGAAATGAAAAAAAAAAAGNAAAAAAAAAAGGAGAAAAGAAAACCCGAGTAAATATGATCAAAGAAAAGACGGAGATCGAATACCTATCTGTAGGGGCTAACAGACATACTGCCGTGGCAGACTGGAGCCAGGATGGCCTGGTAGCTTTCGGCGCAGACTCCAACATCGCTTTGTGGCGGCCTCATGTATGTATAATGCAACATCACCAGCCATTGCCTTATGACTCACTAGGGAAAAAAGAACGGAAAAAAAAAAGAAAACGAAAAGAGGGAAACCCCCCCCGAACAAGGCACTCACGAGATTGAAGCATTTCAAAACACACATGAACAGATGCTAATTAATATGGGGAAAACAGGACTCACAACCAAGAGGTGTCACAAGTCTACTGTCAGGGCACAAGGACACGGTAAAAGCCGCCAAGTTCCTCCCTAGAGGCGAGGGTGACGAGCGGCAGACATATCTCCTTAGTGGCGCCGACGACCACTGTCTAAAAATATGGGCTTTCTCCCCAGACGGTGAGCTCGCGACATGCATTCAGACACTGCAGGAGCACACGGCGGCAATCAACTGCATAGCAACTCTGTATGAGCGGGAAGGAAGATATCCTTCCACGACCATCTTTGCTACGGGCGCCGCGGATGCCTCGGTAAAGGTATGGGTCTTTGACGGGAAAGAGGCCCGAGTAGTACAGACAATCCTCCCTAAACCCAAGTTTTTCCCTCTGGCGATAGCCCTGAGCAGACTCGACGAGGACAGCGAGGCCCTAGTTCTCGCCGCCGCGGGGACGAGGGACGTCGTTCAGATCTTCGTCG
>JAPUUL010000358.1:0-20160 GCA_029590625.1 Lasiodiplodia mahajangana
GCAAACCTTAAAAACTTATTATAAATAAGCAATTATTATTAAAGTAAGCAAAAAAATTTAAGCAGCCAATTAAAAAAATAAAAAAGAACCAAGTATATAATTAGCTTATTTAAAACTGCTCTAATTCTGTACTTCCTTTAAAATCCTATTTTTAAACCTTAACATTAGGTTTCCTTTCACTTTCGTTCCTTAGTCGAAAAAAAACCTCCAGCCATACTGCTACAACCTACATATCTTGTATGGTCTCCACTCCTTTTAACAAAAGACACTGGTGTCTAGATACCTCCGTCTTTGCGTTGCTTTTTCCGTGTCCAAATCCCACCGCTTCAAAGTCGCACTAGCCGCCGGGTCGATATGCTCCCCTGCATCAGCCCTTGCACAGCCGCGGGTTCTAGTCCACGAGCCGTAGCTGCTTTGCCGCCTTACTGCATGAGCAAGCACCATCACCGGACACCAGACAAAAAGGGCGACCGCCAAAGTCTAGGTCCAGTGTGATAGGATTCGAATCTACCCATTTAAATGGCAATTAGCACCCCATCTTATGCGCGCAACCAACAACAATGTTGCCTACCTGCCAATCTGGGCAAAGGCGATGTCCTTTATTAGACTGTTGTGCAAACCCTGCGTAAGCCCTATGTACATGATAGTCCGATGCGGATGCAACGCTGTACCTCCACCACCCCGAAAGCACTTATTTCTGACAACATGCTCTCTATTGGGTCGAAGGTTCGATGGCTTGGGTTCCCTCCACCGGAAAATCTAGCCAAGACAGTCCCCGCGATCACTAACCTGCAGCCAAGCTAAGCCAAGCTAAGCCAAGACGGGCGCTCCCGATCTGCGGGAACCACGAAACCCACCAGATGTACAGCCTTCTCTGATGATCCGGTCCGACGGTGGGCTCTAGCCTGGTGTGGAAAACTCACTCGTTACACCGCTCGACACCCTCCATGGATGTCTCTCGACCAGGTGTGGCATATGTGAGAAATCGAAATCACCAATCCCAGCCCCAAAAGCTTCATGCAGTCATCATCCTCAGTGGGCGCAACATGACCAGGGGAGAGAAAGAGGGCCCTAGCCATATTTGTTGATTCTTGCGAA
This sequence comes from Lasiodiplodia mahajangana, assembly GCA_029590625.1. Classification (NCBI taxonomy): domain Eukaryota; kingdom Fungi; phylum Ascomycota; class Dothideomycetes; order Botryosphaeriales; family Botryosphaeriaceae; genus Lasiodiplodia; species Lasiodiplodia mahajangana. The sequence goes on from JAPUUL010000358.1 coordinate 1,099, forward strand.
CCATGCGACCGAAGAAGGATTATGGGAGAGTTTCTATGTGGCTAGCGATAGGGACTAGGCCTCGTTGGTCATGAGCAAGGGAAGACTACCCACGTGAAATTCGAAATAGCATGAGCGCCTACATCTAAGGGAACACTATGTGATAAAAGAAAAGGGGCGGGGCTGTTTCCCCTACGCCACGACCTCCTAAGCCCAACGGCCCCTGTCCGTATCTTAGCTCTCGTTCGTTTCCTCCTATGATTCTTATTAAAGTGCCGACAGGCTGGGAGAAGAGATTGAGGTTGATGCTCTACGCTTCTAGACTGCGCTCCCGAATTTCCGCCCGGCAAGATGGCAGTCTCAACCCTCTCATTATTCCACCTTCTCATTCTACAGTTATGTCTACTAGACACGGCTTGGGGTCAATCCCCTCCCACTCTTGTGTATAACTGTGCCAAGATGCCATCTATTTGTCGAAATGTTAATATTAGAAACCCCCTTCTCCCGGTTGTAGGCAATGCTGCCGTTGGTAACTTGGGTTTACTAGACCCCGGGCAAACTCCCGGTGGCAGAACATATATTGAGTTAACATTGGCAGGTATATCTCTATCCCTTAAGCCCGACATTGCTAATATGAATGTAGTAAGCTCTTTTGCCATTTGATTGTGCACTAAATAGTAGTCCGTTCGTGAATCGCTACCATGGCCGGAATTTCCTAGTGCTTTGGGGCCACTCGTGCTACTCGATCGTTTATTAATGTTAGAACCAGTGACCTGAGCTCAGCGAACAAGGACGCGCGCAGGAATCTGGCATGCCCGTCAAATTGGTATCAAAATATAGCCAATGCTTGTCCAAGAAACAATCAACCCCCGGTAGTGGTTTCAGGGAAATCCTATGGGACTGGTTATGTTGGCCAGAGATGAGCTCAAGTAAGAAATTCTCAGTTTCCTCATACGTTCAAAGTATCTTTTTTCTCCCTCTCTTTTAATTACAGAAATGGTTTCAAGTTTTCCTAGTACTGGCTACGTGGAATTGAGCTCTTGATCCGTTAAGGAATTTTTGTGGGTCTAATTGCTAACGTCCTGGCAACTAGAATGGTATCACTTTTGGCCAATCGGGCTATAATATCATTGCTAATCAAGCAAACACTGGGCCTGGGGGGTTATTTTGGTCTTGTGACGAATGGCCTCCAGCAACGTGGGTATACGTGTTTCTAGTCCGAAGCCCCAATCCCGTCTATTGAGCTCATGGTTGCTTCCCAATCTCTCGTCCCGCGGCGGCTTTCATTTTGCTAATGGCTATCAGGACTACCCAGGGAGGTATGGGCGCAAGCACATATTGTGCACCTCAGAACTACAAATGCAGTTCCAAACTGAGAGCTCTTGGCCCTGGGGTCGATTCCGAGCAGGTGCGCAACNTTTTTTTGCTAGATCTCTTTGCTCCAGATGATAATAAATGGATTTTCTTAAGGATATCCAAGGCAATTCGCATAGCATGCTCAGATACATATTGCAACGACTAAACCTAGGGATAACTGCAACCACATTCACCTTTAGGTTCCAGACTACATGGGATGTATGCAATATGAACATTTGGCTAGATCTCCATAAACAGCAATAATTCTAACATGTTTAAAATAATTGGACCCTTTATAGGCCACCCTTTTATGGGCCACTTTAATTACCTTAAATTGTTTATATAAACTTTTTTAAACAGTTTTTAATTTCTTTTTTAATTTTTTACTTATTATTATTTTTTTACTTTTTGTTAGGAGCGTTTCAAGTGGTGGAAAACTTCTTGTTATTCCTAAGTTTTCTTTAAGGCTAGCTATAAGGCAAACTATTTACATAGTGCTTTTAGTTCAGCAAAAAGCCTTCGGCAAGAAGGCTTTAGCAGGAAACCTTTAGCGGGAAAGCTTCGGCAAAAAACCTTCGGCAAAAGACCTTCGTTAAAAAGGCTTCGTTTAAGAAGCCTTCGGCAAAAAGGCTTTAGCAGGAAACCTTTAGCGGGAAAGCTTTAGCAAAAAACCTTTAGCAAAAAACCTTCGTTAAAAAAGCTTTATTAAAACAAAAACTTAATAATTTCTCCCTTATAAATAAAAAAAAGTTAACGTTTTTATTAACTTAAAATAAACAACGCATGCTTTTTAACAAACAATATATATAGCAAAAATATATAGTTTAACTAAACTAAAAATTTATTGTTATTATAGTATTTTAAAAAGCTATTATTAAATAGCTATAAAAATTAGCTATAATAAATTATTATAGTAATATAWTTTTTTTTAATAAATAACTTAAAGTTTTTAAATGTTAAAAATGCTTTTTATTGCTTTAAAAATTAATGTTTTGAAAATTTTACAAAAACTTGTTTTAAAAATTAACGCNTTTAAAAATTTTAATAAAACATACCGTTATGTTTGCTTTTTTATAAAAAAAAATTATAATAAATCGTTTTTAAAAGTAAGTTTTTAAATAAATATAAAGTTTGCTTTTTTTTTTAAATTATACTAAATAAAATGCTAGTAATATTAAATAAAATACTAATTATAAAAAAGTTATTTAAACATACTTTTATTACTTTATATACTTTTTTATTTAATGCTTTAAAAGCAATTACTTAATTAATTATTTACTTATTAACAAGTTTAAATATATTATTTTTTAAAGCTAAAATTTTTTAATTATATTATTTTTTATAGCTTWAAAATTATTTTTAGGTTTATTTTTAGTTAATTAATCTAAATTTTCAAACCTGGAGTTTATTCGACCTTTTTCCATAAAGTTATTAAATTTTGCTATAAGTATTTTATAAGGGTTTTTATATTAGAATATACAACTAAGAATATGTAACCAAATGGTAATAATAACCACTTAGTAATAAATCACGTTAATTAAGCATAGTTTTTTTATTATTTTATAAACTTATKRATAAAATATAATTTATTTTAAACTTTAAATACTAAAGTTAATTTTAATAATAAAATTATAAAAAAAMACATAAACAACTATTATTAAAAATAAAAAAAGGCTTTAAATAACTAATTAAAAAAATAAAATAAAACTAAGTATATAATTAGCTTATTTAAAACTGCTTTAATTTTACATTTCTTTTAAAATTTTATTTTTAAACCTTAATATTAGGTTTTTTTTTACTTTTGTTCCTTAGTTAAAATGAAAACCTCCGGCCATAAAAACAATTCTTTCTATTATTAACAGGATTTTTCTATATTCGTTTCTCTTATTTGAAACAGACATGTTGCTCTTTGTCTTTGCGCTCCTAACTATCGAAGCCCTAGGCTTGGAGATCTTTGCAGCAAGGACCGTCGATTTCAATGTTGAGATCATAACAAGTGCCGATGTGGGCTCCCTGAATTCCCAATTCGACCACTGGCTTCCGACATCATCAACCGCTACCCAAACCACTCTCAGTCTCGATCCCCTATATGCCACACCNGACGCCGGGGGGTCTGGTAGCCATGCAAGCATCCCAAATCTTGTAGCGACTCAATCGGTGGCCCAAACGGTCAATAAAACTAATTCCTAAATCACTCTTGTCACTGCTACCGAACTGCTCTGTCACCCATTATCCAGGACTAGCCTGCCCGTGATTTCCACCCCCGCAATTATCTTGCCTAAGACGACACCATTACACTCGGCGCCGAATAATTGTACAGTTTCTTTCAGATCTTTCAAGATGGGTACGCGGCCAATCCCATCACCTACAATCGCGGCTAGTGTGGAGGGGATTGGCACAGTTTCTTCCCAGACGGGCACACTGCCAGTCCCGTTGCCTACCATATCGAATGGTTCAGGGAGAAGCGCTCTGGTTCAGCATGTTCGGCCCTCGTTGGCTGCAATGGCAATAATCATTCTTGGCTTGTCATATCTCTAGCTGGTATTTCGCGTATTAGGCGGTCTTATATATTCCCTAGTAGTCTATCGTGTTTTAGAATTCCAATTTGTTCCCTGTCTACTCTAATGGGCTACTTTATATCTCTTGTTGTTAATGAGCAAAGCTCTCCTGTTTGTAACTAGAAAGTAATTCTAGGCCCTATAAGACAAATGCTAGGGCGCATGAAGAGGGCGCTAAGCCTGCTACTATATTGCCCCGCGTTCTTCCATTACCCCGCGTTCCTAAACGGATTAGTGCTTGGAGGGAGCGCTGTAACTCATTGCCATCAAAATCTCATCACATAAACACTACAGCTATTTCCTACACTCAGAACAGACATGTCTCTCCGCCGTCGAGAGATTAATCAAGCACCTATGGAATCGCTACCAAGTCAAAGTTGAAGTAATCGAATGCGATAACGAGATTCTCAAGCACGAAGATGGCCTAGAGGCACTTAGAGATACCTTCCCAGACCACGAGATTACCTTTGAGCCTTCAGCAGCTAACACACAAGGCCAGAATGGAGCGGCTGAACGCTCAGGGGGTGTAATTAAGGATAAGGCTCGCGCAATGCGCCTTGGCTCAAATTTGCCCAAATCCCTATGGCCAGAGATCATAAAAGCAGCGATCTATCTCTATAACAGATCCCCCAAGCACATCTACAACTGGAAGACTCCATACGAGCGTTTCCATACCTACTTTATGTTGAGAGATGGACTAATAGGAGACAGGAAGCCTAAGCAAGCCCACTTGAAAGCATATGGCTGCAAGGCATATACCCTAGACTCTAGCAGTCAGCCTAAGAAAGACCGTCTTAATCGACTTGATCCGAAGGCTTGGATCGGCTACTTAGTTGGCTATGATTCCACCAACATCTATAGAATCTGGAACCCCTTGAATAACCGTATCGAATCTACTCGAGATGTACAGTTCCAAGAGAAGTCCTTCTATACCGGGAATCCGGAAGACCTACAGAAGGATGCTAGGGAGCTACTCCCCGGGACTATCGAAATGCTGCTTGCAAAGCGAGACCTTCAGGAAATTCAACCTGAGACAATCAACTCATACCCTGAACTAGATCACGAGATCTATCAAAATGTAGCAGAAGATAGCGTTGAGGAGCAAGGGAACTCAGAGAGTGAAGAGAGCGTATTTAGGATTCGAGCCACGGGCTCCGAAGTAACTTGCGAGCCTGATCAACTCTATACACAAGCTATCTTCGTACCGTATCCTTCACCTCCAGAGTCACCCACTCCATCAAACCTCTTCACAGCTACGATTAGAAAAGCTGATCTGGTGGTCCGCCCCGCAGAAGCTGCGCTGGTCGCTAGTAAACCAAGATTTAAGATAAAGGAAGACCCCTTCAATCTCTATACTGTAGTCTCGGCACGTGAAAGCTGCTGGGAGGCCACGTTCAATTCAGGACGCCTATGCACTGCGGAGTCGTTTCATAGTATGCCGGTAAGCAAGGCAAAGAAAGCCAGGATGGTAAACCATCCTATATGCCACCCTGATCACCAAGAAAAAGGAAGCTCCGCAAGCAATGCTGCGTTCGATGCTGAAATGAAGAGAAGCTCCGCTGGCAATGCCGCGTTCGATGCTATCAAGAACCCAAAGATAAAAGACTACAAAACTGTAGAGCAACGATTGCTGACCAAGAAAAGGGTCCATAGGACAGAGCTTCCTCCCCTACCAAAAACTCATAGAGATCTAGACACACACCCAGTAGGAGAGGGTTTCCGTGCCGCAGAAAGGCTACACCTCGAGAGCCATAAGGAGATGGCCTCGTGGAGTGAGGTCGATCAAAGGATTGCCTACGGGAAACTTACCCTCGACTGCATGTGGGTATATGTCTATAAGTTCAACAAGCACGGCTACTTTATAAAGTGCAAGGCACGGCTAGTTGTTCGAGGAGATCAACAGCCTTACTCAAGCACAGAAGAGACATACGCTTCTACCCTAGCAGGAAGATCCTTCAGGACCCTGATGGCAATTGCGGCCAAGTTTGACCTGGAACTGAAGCAGTATGACGCGGCCAATGCCTTCGTCAACGCTACGCTAGATAAGGAAATCTATATGAAGATGCCTCCCGGCTACCGCAAGTCAGGCACTCTCTTAAGGCTACAGAAGGCCTTATACGGACTTAGGGAGTCTCCCTTACTATGGCAGAAAGAATTGACTTCAACGCTCTCCAGATTAGGTTACCTAGCAGTCCCTCACGAGCCTTGCTGTTACTCTAAGGATGGAATCCTTGTGTTCATCTACGTAGATGACATAGTTCTAGCCTATCAGAGCTACAAAGAGGTCTCTGCTATGAGACTAATACGAGAACTCAAGACCAAGTACTAATTGACCGGAGGGGACGATCTCCAATGGTTTCTAGGAGTCGAAGTAATCAGAGATCGTCAACAAAAGCTGATTTGGTTATCCTAATCTTCGTACATCGAGAAGATCAGCAAGCTAAGTGACTCCAAGGAGAAAAAGCACCCTACTCCCATGAAGATCCAGGAGTTACTGCCTTATAGAGGTCTGGCTACAGCTAAAGAGATCCATGCTTATCAGAAGAAAATAGGCTCCATCATGTATGCAGCAGTGATTATACGCCCAGATATCGCCTTTCCTGCCTCAAGACTCTCACGATTCAACCTAAATCCAAGCCCAGAACACCACCGCGAAGCCGATCGAACTTTAGATTACCTCCTTCAAACTCAGTATTATGCTCTCGAATTTGGAGGCGGCGACGACCTGATTGTCGCCAGCGACTCCTCGTTCGCAGATAATACTATCGACCGCAAGAGCTCACAAGCCTATGTCATGAAGCTATTCGGAGGAGTTATCGGCTGGAGGGCCAACAAGCAGGATACTGTTACTACGTCGACTACAGAAGCGGAACTCCTAGCCCTCGCGCAAGCCGCCAAGGAGGCTATGTTTGTTAGTCGGTTGATTAAGGAGCTGGGAGTTACGCTTGACAGTCAACAGATTGCCCTCCAGTGCGATAACCAGCAGACTATTGGGCTCTTGAAGAAGGAGGTATCTACCCTAAAGACTAAGCTTCGATACGTGGATATATATAATTACTAGTTAAGACAGGAGGTCCAACAAGAGACCCTAGATGTAACCTATATCCCTACAGGCGATATGATCGCTAACGGACTCACAAAGGCACTGCCAACAACCAAATGGGCTGGGTTTATAACTCAATTAGGGTTGAAGGACGTAAAAGTACGGATTCTGGAGCGAAAGCAGAAGGAGATCACTTAAGAGGACCTCGATAGCTTTAAATATGGACTATCTAGAGGAGAAGTAGAAGCGTGGAAGCCACAGGAATAACCTCAAGCAGGGCAAAATACAGAGTAATTGGCCTTGAAGGGGTGTGTCAGAATTGAGGGTTAATTTAGATGGATTACCGCGGGCTAATATGTCAGGGGGTGAGCAGGGACTGCTCAACCCCTGTGAACCGGCCACGCTATTTATTAGTACACATCTCAGAGAGACAGCAAGACGCGCTCACAACAACAATACAACAATACACACCCTCAATTAACTGGCTCGCTTATTCTGACAGGTGCTCAGTACTTACTTTAGTAGGTGAGCGTTTCTGCGAGTCCTATAAAGTGGGGCGTGGCACGGTTATAGGTAAGTATAGTATTTGTTGAGGGGGAACAGTGGGCCACTATCACATACCACCGACAATGCGACCAGCAATAGGGTAGTATACCCGAAGAGCTATTCCGTGTTAAGCTGTATAGACTGGTAATTGAATGTTAGAGTAGCTGTATTGTAGACTTCATTACAAGGTAACCTCTAAAGCGATGTATAATTGATAGTTTGGCTTTTACGTTATTGACTTTGAGTGCGAAACTTGATTGTCGGGGGTATGTGGTAGTGGCTCACCATAAGGGGGATTGGTGCACGGGGTTCAGTACTAGTCAATCTGGAGGAGGGAGGGGGGTTTACGATGGAGTTAAAGCAGTAGGGTAAGTAGGTAGGTATTTACTATATAGTTCAAAGCAATAACAAGCCCTGTCTTTTATGTATCAGTGCTTCATTTGCTAGTGAAATAGGTAGAGTAATATATATGTTATCGAAATTCACTCCTATACCCTTTTCAGATAGCTTACTGATTTCAGGCAGAACTTAACAACCCTTCGCGCGACCGCCTGGCGACTCCTTTGGAACCCTAGCAATCCAGTATAGCCCAAAAGTAGCGAGGATATTGAAACTCACATATACAAACAGCAGACCAAGGTCAAACCAGCAGTCACCAACATATATTTCCATAGTGGAAAGAAAAGTATTTGTGCTGTGCAGCGGACAATACAGGCATGTCCCTCTCGTGTCCGGGTTAAGCAGTGTTCCCGAGACATCAGCGTATGCTAAATACTGTGACAAGTACTGACCACATGTCTGCTCAGGTGGCGAAGCAAACCGTAGCAGTTCGTACTGCGAACATGTTACCACCGTGTTCCCAATGGCAGCCGATGCCATGCCACCAATGAGATAGGTAAGTGGTGCGAGTCGATACAAGAAAATCCAGAATCGCGGAAGCCTCGAAGGCGCCACCAAGATTCTATATCCCATTAGTCAACTCGTTGAGCAGAGTAATGAGAACAGCAGCGAACGTACCCACAGAATATTAGCCACAAAGATGAGACAAGCTGCGCTATGTGCACGGCCACTTCCGCCTGCTCGATACCAGCCGCAATGGCCTGCGAGAGAGTAGACATGAAGATGCAAAATATCCAGAGGAAGCCAAATGTCAACCCTCCTCTCTGGGTCTGGGTGAAATCTGGGTCGCCATTTTTCCAGAGACCGGTTGGGTAGTACCAGACCAAAAACAAAAGGACAGACGTGATGGTCTGCCAGACCACCTCTACAATGATGTTAGATGCCACAAAAACCATCCACGAGTATGTTTTCGACGGCCTTTCCCGTCCCTCGAATAATACCCGACCACGTATGAACCGGGGTATGATTTGCTGGTCCACATTGTTGAATATCGATGCAAGTAGGAAGATGGAAAAGAGGATGCTAATGAGGCCTTGAACATCTAGCGTGGCCATGAAGACAGAGAAACCATTGAAAAAAGCCTTGGCTCTTGTTAGCTCTCGTCACTATTTCCAACCATTCTGAAGACTTACAACACCGGCGGAGAGTGCTATCTTAGAGTACAAGTAGACTGGATCACGCCAGTATTCCTGGAAAATTCTATGTGTCACGAGGACAATCTGGGTAAGCAACGATGCAGCAAACTGGTCGTTCGTTCCGCTTGGTTGGAGAGTGGCGCCAGTCCCAGCAAGTGTCTCCTTCATTTCAGCTAGTTGGTGCGTAACTTCTCTCCGTTGCGGACTGTTACGCCATTTTTCATACCAGTCAATTGTGGTATGTGAAGTGCGATCGGCCCCTGTCACCCGCAAAACCCATTCCGCCGGGTTTTGTTGGGAGCCACAGCGGCTCTCTGTATGGCTCTCGAAGTATTGGATTACAGTTCTAGCATTATTGCCAATCTCTCCGAAATACAGAGTTCGGCCGCCCTTCTCGAGCAGTAGGAGCTGGTCGAACATCCGAAACAGCTGAGATGAAGGCTGATGGATGGTACAAAGAATAGCTTGCCCGTTATCCGCCAGTCGACGGAGTAATGTGCAAATGGTCCATGCTGTTTGGCTGTCTAGACCAGATGTTGGTTCATTTGTCCACGGTCGTCAGAGAGTGGTGAGAAGGTACTGATCGCATAGAAACACACCGAGGAATAATAGAAGCTCTGGCTTAGCGACCATTTCAATTGCAATGCTTAGCCGTTTACGTTGTTCGATATTGAGACCTATGAAATTGTACTTAGAGAAGCTTGGAAGAAGACGGGTTAGATAACAAACCTTCTCCTGGTATTCCAACTATGGCATCTGCATATTCGTCCATTTCTAAGGCTTGGAGAACATAGTTGACGTATTGCAATTTCTCTAGTCTTGTAGTAGATTTTGGTTGCCGGAGTAAGGCGCTGAATGATAAAGCTTCACGTACCGTTGCAGTTGAGAGATGGATATCGAATTGTTGAACGTACCCCGTTTTTCGCTGAAAGCCACCATCTCTAGCTCGTCCATTAATATAAGCAGCCCCGGACACCACCCCGACAGATGTCCGACAAGCGAGCACATCCAGTAAGGTCGTTTTGCCAGCTCCCGTGGCTCCCTGAAAGACGCATTTGTGAGTTCGTCTGTACTAGGTATTAGGGGTCGGTTAGCTTGCGTCACTTACCATCAATGCAGTTAGGGTCCCGGGCTTCACGAAGCCATCTACTTGATCAAGAAGTCGCTTTGTGCCATTCTTGACTTTAATGTCATAGCTGATTTGTTCCCAGTGAAAAACAGCGGTATGCTTCTGTAATTTATCAACCATATTGACTTGTTCATGAGGGGTGCACTCGCAGTCTTTCTGTTTATCTCGCTGTGGAGTGGATGGAGGGAACTCCCCAGCGCGTTCTTCGTCGTGGGGAGCAAGCCGATCCTGAGGGTTATATCCCCGGCGAAAAAGAAGGATCTCACCCTTGGAGCGCTGGGCAGGAATGTATTCAACCGCAATTAGGTGAATGAAACAAAAAAAGACCATCATTACTAGTAAGATGCCCAGGTTCCTAAAGAAGATTTCATAAGCTAAGACAACGAAATACGCCGTCCGTCCGACGTAATAGCAAAGACGTACCTCCACATATGAGATTCAATGAAACCGTATTGCACTTGGATGTATCGGTCACCTCGAACGAAATCTTCGCCAGGGTTGCTTCCAACAGCGGAGCATATGTACTCCTCTGGCGAGGCTTCGGTGTACTCAGGCCCCGAAGGAACCTTAGTCGAGCAAGAATAGGATTGGCCCACAAACTATAAATTCTTTAACAATTACTTAGCATCAAGAATCGACATTGATGTATACCTCATTGATCATCAAGCTCTCATATGCGTATCCAATAGGATTGATCCATCGAATCCATCCTAGCCAAGGGTGCATATACTTTGCTGGGATGACGAAGCCTGCGTATATAATGAAGAGGAGGATCAGGTTGGCTATAGGGGCCATTGACTGCTCTATTGTACGAGATAATGAGCCAACCATCCGGAAGAACATAGACATCGTCAGCAAACAAATAAAGGAGAATAAATAAAAAATGAAGAAACTGCGAGGTGTTCACCGTAGGTTTGTAAGGAAGTAAATCGATATGTTAAACCCAATTGATGTGAGGAGCTTATTAGGAAGATCGCATATCATTGAAGCAGTGGATTCGACGAATGGGTGATAGAATTTGTACTTGTCATGCTTCTCGACGATGGGTCTTGCAGCCCACATTTTCAGAACCTAGTACTTCGCGTTAGGATACAGATGATCTTTCAAAGATAAATGACTCTCGTTGAGAGGTGAAAGTAATTATGAAGCCAACCTCGAATGCGCTGATACCAGCATTGATGACGATACTGTAGAATATCAAGACAGCCCGACTATAGAAACTGTCCGTTGTCTCCGGAAGATTATAGAATATACTGGAGATAACAATAGCAACAATTGTGTTTCCGATCACACCAGAAACGAGGGGCACGTAATTATTTCGTAGTCTGCGAAAGCCCCGTTGTACGCACACAGTAATCTGATGGCTGGTCGAGATGTTATACGAAGACGCCCTATACCAAGACATCAGTTTACCATGAGCATATCCTTAAGCGAACACGTAATCGGTGGTACGATTTCTAGTCTCACCCTGAACAATCAAGCGCTGGGGATTTAGCAGAATAGTACCTGTCGACTGCGCCCCTTTCAATTGGGTGTTTGGCATTGTATGCCACGATCTCCTCAAGCAAGGCTCGCCTCGGTGTACTAGTGTTCCAGGCCGCCGCAAACTCATCAGGCGACCTTGGCACTTGGTCTTCATACCCAGGCTTGATAGCGTGGACTCTCTCGGAAGGATTCGTTAGTGATGTCAAGAAGTCAGCCGTTGTCTCTCTGTCAGACTTGAGGAAGCCAAGACTTTCCATGTAGGGGACTGCATGGTCAATAGGACCAAAATACACCTGTCGACCTTCGTAAAGCAACAAAACCTTGTCAAACTGGTCATATGTCGCTTGAGAGGCTTGGTAAACACTGACCATAACAGACGAACCGGTCACTCTGGTCATGCGTTTGATAGTAGTGATGACTTGGAGCGCTGTTGAGCTGTCCAAGCCGCGGGTCGTGTTGTCCCAGGATTGTATGGGTGCTCCAGCCATGAAGGCCTCTGCGATGCTAGTGCGCTTCTTTTCGCCACCAGATACGCCTCGGATTGTCTCGTCACCCATCTTGGTTCCGATGGAGCTATTGATCTCGAAAATGGTGGCGACGAGCTCGCTAGGCGACAAGGACTTGGTATCGGAATGAGAGCCTGCTTGACCCTGGCGAGCCAATGCAGCAGCGGCAAAGCTAAGCGTCTCTCCAAGGGTTAATTCTGGGAAGTGAACGTCTAGCTCTGCCTGGTAGATTGCGGCTCCTTTACAGCGACCGTGTAGATCGTTGAACGAGATCCCTTGAGGCATATTTCGTCAACATCTACCGTAACAATGGCATTCATATACCAGTTATCCAGGAATAGGGAGGAGAGCTGTCTCACTGACCTTTATAATTAACTTGAGACTGTGGATCAATATGGAATCCGTGTGTATCACCAGCGAGTGCTTTGAGAAAAGTCGAGCATCCACTTCCTGGTTTACCCAGGACCAAGAGCATCTCGCCACTCAGTACTAGGCCGTCGAGGTTGCGGAGTATGCCGACCTTCTGGCGTTTGTGCAGGCCTAGTAGGCGCCGCACGATGACTCCGAGTGCTAGAATATAGCTGCCGACCGTGGTTTGATAGTCTGTCGGCGATTTAAAGCCATATACTTGCAAGTTCTTAAACGAAACATCAAGGCGCATAGCAGGGCGAGTCTCTGGCAAGTGAGCGAGCCAGTGCTCAAGCGCATCTTTCGCCGAATCCCCATTCATTGTTTCGAATCGTTGGGAGTGGTGTGGTGCAAAAAGGGAGAAAGGGATCTATGTTGGGTGCATATCCAAAATGTAGTAGAGCAACGGCAGGCAACAAACCGGCCCGACAAATACATGGGAATTGGAGGTAGGGAGACGCACGATCACCACGCATGTGTACCTACCTGGGTCAGGTACATGTAGACAGCCTGCATACACTCTCTGCCGGCTATTCCTGTTGAAGTTCACGTTTATATGTGAGTCGTCGGCTGAGACGTGAGTTCTATTATGGTATGTCCTGGTTACATCTCAGGGTGACATAGAAGGAGTATTATGTTGTGAGGCAGAGAGCTATGAAGGCAGATATGGCCGTGACATGCGAAGTCCTTGGCTCTCATATCTCACTGGATCAAGCTATAATCACGACAATTACAATGGTACCAACTGCAGCTTGTAATTTCTTCTACGTGTACATGCACGGGGAGCGTAGCATTGACGAGCTGCAATCATGCAGATACTGGCTGGTATACGTACCTACCTACCTAGGTAGGCGAGTAGGTAAGCAGGTAGCTAACGTTGATGGTGGGCCACTACCACTCAACCCCAACAATAAAAAATTAGTCTCGAAGTCAGTCGAACAAGGGGGAAAGAACATGGTATTTCCACATACAGCGCATTATTCCCACGTACAGCCGCGTACAGCCAAGTTCAATGCAATAGTTGTACATATAAAGCTATATTCAATTGAATTACATCATTCACGTATATATCTATTTTCTTTCTATCTAGTATGCCGGATTGTTGGTAGTGTATGGTAGTAGGCCACGTATACGTAGGCCACTACCTAAGTAACCACTTACTACCAACAATCCCACCAACAGTAAGGGGGTATAGCTAAAGTAAACCACTATAAGGCACCTTTACGCAGTATTTTACTTTAGTAGTCAATCGTACAAAAGTAATATGTATATTAATAAAGCTAAGACCTAACATCCAGATAGTACAGGTAGGTTAATTAAATGTACCTTCTTAACTGAATTACCCCTTCTACAGCTAAGTTTGGGACTAAAAGTGTATTGCTGGCTGGGGTTAAGTGGTAGTGCACCACCATAAACGGTACATACAAGCACAGACTACCCTAAGCGAAAGGGAGTGGACAAATATAACACATGATGTAAAAACGTCGCCAGTCAAAGTTATACTCCATGATGCTGCGCACTGTTCATTGCTACAATGATACACTCCTACTAGGTATTATTGCAAAAATTAGGAAGACACCTGGGCATTCGATCACTTAATTCCTCAGACTGATTCGACAAGGATAGCCATCAGCAGGGTGAGCGCCCCCTGACTGAGTCTGGTAGGCGCGCTCACCATTGACATGTTTAACTTTGCTTGTAGGGTTGGCTTGGTCCCATTCGTCGAATGCATCGCGAATGTCAAACTCCCGTGCCGTCAACACCAACGTGATTTTGATGTCGAGCATAGCAAGTGTCTGTCCTAAGCAATTGCGCGGCCCATGCTCAAATGACCGCCATCCGCCCTTGGGGGGATACAAGGGATCTTCTGGCCCTACAAGCCACCGCTCAGGTATGAAGTCCATCGCCTTGACCCAGTACTTAGGGTTACGCTGCACTGCTGAATGCAAAATCCACATGTTCGTCCCCGCCGTCGGGTACCTGTTTCCCCGTTCATCTGTGAGAGAAACACCGGTTCGCCCACCACGCATTGCGGAGGCAGGTGGGAAGAGCCGGAGTGCTTCTTTGATAACTGCTACTGTATATGGAATTTGGTTGAGCAGATGGGGCTGTTCGCGCATCTTATCAGCAGCCTCAGCTCTGTCGTTACCGAATACGGTATCATGCTCGGCTCGGACTTTGGCCAAGGCTTCAGGGTGCCGCTGTAACAGATAGAAGCAATAACAAATAGTTGATGCTGTGGAATCGTGGCCGGCAAAGAGAAATAGGCGAATCTGAATGGTGGCCCATTTTTTGAATGCAGGATCCAGTCTGCTGGGGCGCGGTTTAGTCTTCTGCTGAGCCATATACTCGGCAAGAGCTAGATGGATGATAGACCTCGTTGAAGCTGTTGCCTCGTCTTCGGTCCATTCGGTATATCGCTTGTCAAGCTCAGTTCCGATGTACTTATTCATTTGGTAGCTGTTGTACAGTTGCACAAAGGGTCGAGCGGGGTTCCATCGAATCAGTAGATTCCACTCATTATCAAGGACATGCCAGCGGATCTGGCGACGGAGGGCGACGGCAAGGGGATTGAATTCGCGCTGAGAATTCAGTCTCGAGTCCAACGTTACGGCACCAATGACATCCATCAAGTACCAACAAGTGACATCATCCAGCGAAAACATGTTGTCTTGTATAGCATGCTCGCGCAGAATATCGACGTAGACCTCAGTTTCATCTATGATATGGGCAGTTTGCCTTAAAACATAGCTTGCGCTGAAACCAGAATTGAATAGTGTACGCGAGCGCTTCCACTCAGGCCCATTCATTGTGAACAGGTTTTCACCTCCGGCCAGTGGGTTGAAGAAGGCATGGAGAATGGACGGCTTGGGCAAATCGTATTCTTGACACGCCTGAGTGGCTAAGACAGGGGAACATATTACCATCATAGGGTCAGCAAATGGCCACATATCGAGGTAGATGACCGAATCAGCGTCTTTCTGCTCGTGGGTACGGCATAGCGCTTCAAAAGCGTCCGGTTGCTGGGTGTCCTCGGGTAGTCGTTTCATGACTGGTGGTACCGCAAGGAGGTGTCCTAGAATTGGATTCCAGGGGGGCATAGGCTAGGTTTAAGCATTAACATTAGTAAAATTAAGAGACGAAGGTTGGTGAATTGGTGGCATCATACCAGTCCTTGTTGACGAAGACGATGAAATATCAGGCGGGCTCGATAACCCTTCACTACCAGGTAGACCAGAGCCCCAACGCAGGTCACGAGGCCAACGGAACGGGCGTGCCCTATAGCCAAGGACTCCGAGTTATACATATTGGGTCCAATTCAAGCGAAAACAGCGAGACAGGATGGAATGTGCTAGGCAAACGCTCCCTTATTGTTTGTGCTCTCAACGGGAGTGCAAAGTGCCCCGACAGCAGCAGATTGACTATAAAGGATATGAATATGATCCGTCCGGATGAGACAATAACGAAGGCAGTAAAGAAGTACAGCTGCAGTAATAGCCACAGGGAACAAGATAGTTTGGATGAAGCTATTCTCGGGCCAGTATATCCACGCCAACAGAGCCAGCCGAATGAGTAAGCTTACAAAGATGGCAAAGTGAAGCGCGCGTCTAAATAGAGCAATGATGGTCATTCTCAGAAATGGACTCGAGTTTTCGGGAAACGAAGGAATTCTTACATAGATCAGGGAAATAATGCGCTATAAGATACATTCAAACAAGATCCAGGCTGCTGCCTACGCGCAATGTCATTTGAAGTCGAACGGTGTTGCATTACATTTTCAACGGCATTCGGCGGCTTTGTATCTAAACCCAGAACACATTGTCATTGGGGGTTCATGTGCATGTTCGTCTTGCTATGATTACCCCAGGCCTGAATTGGATTTATACGCCCCCCTCGGTAGAGCACAGGCTGTATAGCAGGGTAGCCCCCCGCCCCTGTTGACCTACGCAGTAAGGATGGCCAAAGCTTTTACATGTAGCCGATACTTCCAGTCTTTTACGTATACTTACCAAGTCCAAGACCTTTAGTCACCACAACTGCAGCAACACATGTTAGATTTAGTGGTGTGTGCGCTGTTGTTATATTGGTGACTAGCTTGCTTAAAGCATTTTTTAAAAGCTTTTATTTTTATGTATAATAGTTATTATAACTAGTTTTTTTTAYTAGCTATATTTTTTATATAATTTTTTATRTAATYTTTTTARCAATAATTAACTAGCTTTCATTTAAACTGCTAATTTTAATAACACAACTACTTAAGCTACTATAGCTACACTATAACAACTGCACCGCTACAACTATACCGCTACAACTGCATTGCAATTATAATATATTCGCAATAGTGTAGTACAATTGTAATGCAGTTATAACGGTGTAGTTATAGCAGCGTATAGTACTTGTTAAGGAAGTAAGGTAAGTAGTTGTGTTACGTTAGTACAGTTACGCGTAAGTGGTTGTAATAAGGTAGAAAAGGGAACTTCGAAGGAAAATAAAAACAAAGGAGGTATCTTGCTTATCGATAAGCCTTAAGATAATTGACCAGAAGTATCGTTTTACTCACGTAAAGTACCGAAGGGAAGTTTCTACCTATAGAAGCTTTGGCCATCCTCAGGTCAACAGGGGGGGGGGGGGTGGTACCCTCAGCTTATCGCATTACTCCCCGAGTAAGTAGTAAAACTGCAACCAAATAGCTAAGTCAACTCCACTCCGATTGGCGTCAGGACTGGCGTCAGGGTGGGCAACGAGGCACCGGCTTAGGCACAGTTGATAATAAAGCCTAATGCGATTAGCTAGAAAAAAACGACGAGATACTCTGAAATAAGTTCGGAGACTCTGAGAAGTTCTGGCACGGCCTAGTATTCAAGATAGGTTTCGTTATCAAGCTGCTGCTGCGAATAGTTCTCAAGCATGGTCCTGTAGTTCCTAGACCTAGGATTATTACTGGAGAGCAATGAGTTTATATGTGGGCGCTGAGAACATCGGTACGAACTTGAACGGACCACGAGGCTGTGTGGAAGCGAGGTGCTTACAGGCGCGGATGATAACTGATAGCTCGGGAAAAGGGGGGCGGAACGCCGCCATGCAACTATTCATCACATACCATAGGGCAGTACAAGTGTGACTGGTTTTTTTCTAACTTAGTTGGCCACTCAATCTACCTAGCTACTCTATTTTTGGTATACGAGAAGAGCGAGGGTTTGAATTCGCAAGGTATCTTAGTTTTGATAGGTTGAGGTTTCCCCTTTTCGATGTGAAAATGAGATCATAATCGCTCCTACCCAATACATTCTATAGCCTTCAAGGTCAATCAAACTGTGCAAAGTGGAATGGAATTACTGTTTGCCTTTCCCAAGATAGAAAGAATATTTCTAGATCCCAGAGAACTCCCATCCTTAAGGGCTTTACTCCAGCCTTTTATCATTTGTATATTTGTATGTAAAATACCGTAAATGATGTCATATGCTACACCAGGAGAGGCGACCACAGCTACACTAAAAGAAGCGATCGTGAAGTGTAGGGAGAAGTGAACAAAGGAGGCATTCCTTTATATATTGAGTATGGTAGTATTCAGAGAGGTTTTAGGAGCCTCGCGCAATAATGGGGGCCTATTAGATCCTTTTCATATGTATGATAATTAGCTCGCATGAAGCAATGATTGAAATAATTGTAGCCTTGACCGTGAATTATGAATCTAAATACAAATAGAAGGTATGATAGCGATCTAAACGAACAACGATGTTTAGGTTTCTCCAGTATGAAGGTTCCCAAATATACAGTCGTGCAGGCATCCATAAAAACCTCTAAAAGTTGACATTAAGCACTAGCAGTAGCAAAGCCAGCAAGTCATCCGACGGTATAGTCTCAGGCATCCTATGTGCTTACCGACAGTCATTCAGGGGAAAACAGCGGAGATTTTATCTAACGTATAAACATACTCGGGCAGCGCAAGGAAACCGACGGCACGGTCCGCAACAAGCTTTTCATCTCGCGCAAGACGCAATGTGGCTGCGTAAACCCTAATTAAATACCTCAGCAAGGCTCATTAACTTTATTATAGGTATCGGGCAGCGCCCTACCCGCAGAAAAAACAGCGAAAGGGCAAGGCAGTGCGTAAGGTTTGACAAGGTTATTGCCTACTTAATGGTCATGCATAGATACAAGCATATTTATGTATTCAAGGAGAAGAACGAGAAGAGGAAAAGGTTCGCCAGGGGCAGGCATCATAGGGGTATCATTTGCCGTATAGGTAAATATATGCTTACGGGAAGTCCGCAAGGTGTAACTTTCGGAGATCCCACATTGTTGCTGGCGGATGAATAAACTTTTCTTCCCCGAGCTCGCCTGGTGACTATTCCCCTCATCGCTGCTTCGCGATCCCTGTTCGATATAGAGGAGTGTAAAATTCTTTAATAGAGGTGAGAGGAAGGATAGACTATTCGTGTCGTAGACGCTGTTATTTTGAACAAGACCATATTATATCAAACTACAAGCCCGCGGCCCGGCATCCGGACGAACG
>JAPUUL010000359.1:0-20139 GCA_029590625.1 Lasiodiplodia mahajangana
TGCCGCCGTCAGGGAATGCGCATAGATGGCATTCGATTGAATAGCAT
The DNA here is from genome assembly GCA_029590625.1 of Lasiodiplodia mahajangana. Taxonomy (NCBI): domain Eukaryota; kingdom Fungi; phylum Ascomycota; class Dothideomycetes; order Botryosphaeriales; family Botryosphaeriaceae; genus Lasiodiplodia; species Lasiodiplodia mahajangana. The sequence continues at coordinate 48 of JAPUUL010000359.1, forward strand.
GCGCCCATACCATCCACACAATACCAAGCGTACCTACGTCGTGACCCAGATGCAGGGGCATTCGGTCCCCGATGGAGGGGTAACGATGAACCATCGGTGCTAATTTACACGCGCGGTTTCTACTTGTATACCAAGTCTGGAAATAAAGTCCCGTCTTCTCTGCCCTATGATAGCTAACTAGCTAGATAGATAAGCGTGTGGGACTAAAGGAACTTATGCCTATTATTATCGTATTCCATTCTTTTATGGCACTGCGCACGGTTCAAAGGCTCTACTACAAGAGGAGCTAAATGCCCGGGCAGTTGAGTGATAAGAGGTAAGTACCTAAGATACCAATATGTATGTATTGTGGATGTAGATATTCTTGGCCACTATGATGTATGCATGTGCGTATAATATAAGTAAATAGACACACGACATGTAAGATCGTGAAGCCCGGTTTTAGCTGACCATCTACTATCAATAATGATTGGTAGTGGCAGAGTAGATTGGCTTACGGGAATAGGGAAGCCGATAAGAATCGAGGTACGTGCGCCTCGTGTCTTGTGTCAGCGGGCTTTTTCTCAGCTCAGCTGCTTTGCCTCCCACGCAATCCACGATCCACTCACGCGGTGATTACTTATTAATATGGGGACTCTGGTCGCAACGGGTCTTGATATACCCAGCCAGGACCTAGGCACATCATTAAACCGATCTGCTATTCGGTAACAAGTTGGTGGCTACAGAGCGCCGTACGATTTGCGGACATGGTCCGATCGTGGTACGAACACAGAGCCTATGCATGGTGAGCAGAACCAAAGGTCGGATACCCTTTACCTCTGTACGTCGGTACCTAAGTAGGTAAACTCTGGACCGACACAGCTCACTGCCACTCACAGTAGAGACATGTCGGCGAACCACCGAAAACCACTCCGCAACTCGGTAATGCGGTCCGCAAAACGCCGGAGGTTGCCGCCTCCGATTCGCTGTTTTGCTTGTCGCCTTCAAACTTATCTTTCNTTTTTTTTTCCTTTCTAACCTTTTCTCTCTCTTACTTTTCTTCTCCTCCCACAACGCACTTATAATTCGATACCTAACCTTTTTCATCTGCTTACTTAAGATGATTTAGTCAAATGCTTCATACCCGTAGTACGCATAGACACCGCGCATTAGCGACTATGCGTAAGTAGTCGCCAAGTCTGACAAGGCCTTTAGGCACTTGAGGTTCGTAGTGTACTAAAAATCAAACAAGGGTGTCGTAAAGATAAGGTCACGTCTTGTCATTAGCTGGCACAAAGCAGCTAAGCTTCACGATGTGGTGCCGTACACTCCTTGCCTCCTTGTATACCTAGGCAGGGTGTCGACGTAGAGGTAGCTTCAGCCTTGAAGTTTCATAACCTTGATGGCGTACTTACTAGTAGGAGCGGTTGTTGGCGGGAACGACACTAGGATTTTGCACTGCCGGCCAATCTCAACCCACTTCGCTCGCTCGCTATGCTATCCACATCGATTAATCATGGTACGCTAGTCAGGAGGAGACTTTTTTCAAGTTTTTAGAGATACGGGGAGCCTCATTTCTCTTTCCGTGTCCAATCGATGGAGGCTGAAAATTTTCAGAGACTTTATCAAGCAGTGGAATTTCGTCACTGACCTAGGGGCAAAAGGGCCGAGTTAGGAGCCGGCTAGGTAACATTGTAACAATGCCAACATTGCCGTTGCGTGATTTCCTAGTGTAACATAGACAGGGTCTGGACGGGGCATATCTACCTGCCTATTCAAAGTCTCAAGGGGTCTCGATCCATATCAAAGATTTCGAAAAGGATGTCCAAGGATATAGATATTGAGACAGATCATCGCGCTGCAATGAGTCAAAGACCGCCGTCTACCACTCAAAGTAGAAAAATAGACGACCATCAAGAGCCACCCACGACGGTAAGGCTCTCGGTAACATGTATTTTTGTTGATATCTACGCATAACCATCGTGTCCCATCCAGGAGTCATTATAGGCTCATTAATACAGTGGGTACAACGAGGAGGCTCTTTCATCCCACGCTGCTAGACACGCTAGGGAAAAGAAAAATCGATAGGTAGGGATTNAAAAAAAACTATTCTAGGTACATTGGCGCAAACGACCCATCCATCTAGTGCCGTTAGGCTCCCGCCGTGTGGATGCGTAGCACTTCACGATAGAACAGCGCTTAAGTTGTACGCGTAGCATCCTCCCTAGTTGTACATATTTCTAACTATATCTACGTACACCTCCCTCACCAGAACGTTGTACAGGCAGCTAACTTTTTTTATCTCCTAACTAGTATAGAAGCGATCTGCGAGTAATGTGTCACAATTTCATTACGTGCGACACGAAACCAACAGCAGGGCTAGATTTGTTGGGACCAGCTTACCATTCCATAGTATCCAGCCGTAAATAGGCCCGCTTGTAACCGGCGTGGAGGTCGAGGAGGCACAGTGTTTAAGCGTATGTTTCGAACCTGCCAAGGTTTGGCCTTCTAGCTACACCCCCTATTCCAACGACGATATCCCTACCGTAGATTTTACTACGACCCGCTAACTATGATGCGATCTAATGTGATGTAACATCTCACGTCATGTCTATTACAGACTAGCTATGCACTAGGTATCGATATCACTCAATTAACCATGCACGAACGAGCAGAATTTGTTATGACAGTATGATAGGCCGTCGTAGAGGGCAATCTAGGTCTAAGTACGGGCCTAGGTTAGTTATAAACTTTTAGTGCAAGGCACTAGATTCAGGCACCGAAAGTCAATTAACATGCTCATGTGCGTAGGTTGAGAGGGACCATTACTCTATGAAGTCGAGGTGACTATGATATATACAAGTTGCCAGCCGTCTATTGCCAGACCGGAAATCTAGTAACACCTATATAACATCTACCGAAGTATCGGGGTCGATTGGCTGGGTAAGTGAGTCTGATGGTCGAGTCCAGGTTCGAATATGACCTACATTCACCGCCGTAAGCATAATTCACACGTCCGTCATAAATGAAACTCACCGGTCTTGCAGCTCGTCATAATGGATTCCTCAGTGAATGTAATCCAGCTTAGTGGGTCCTTGTCCGCGATCTTAGTCAATACTGGGGGGCAGTATTGGTACATTGGACCGTGGCTCAACGGGATAATTGATGCTTATCCCTGTCTCTTCACCGTCTACGCCCGAAATCATTGACTCCGGGCGTGTCCGGCCTGGCAATGTACTCTGAGTTTCGGTGCGCGGCAAGGTCGGCACGCGGGACGAGACCGAACCTCGCTGTCGATGCGTTGACTAAAGGTTAAGCAGATATTCGTAGTCATGGTGCTAAGGGGACTCACAATCTTTGGTTTATGTAACATTCCTACGTTAAAGTCCCATAAACATAATCGACAATCCTCGCCTACACTGCCGAAACGGTAATTCTTCTCATCACACCGCCACGGGTCAAAAGCGACCGAAGTCACCCAGGATTGGTGTCCTTGGCACCGTGCTATGAGTGTAGTCTCTTGTGGATACCAAATGGAAATCAGATCATCTTGTCCTCCGGTCAGGACATATTTACCGTCCGGGGACCAACAAACGCAGGTGAATCCACCGTAGTATGCGTTATATAAGCCGAGTAATCTATCATCTCCCGCGTTAGTCTTCCTACAAACTGCGCCATGTCAAGCTTAGATTCCTCACTCTTCTTTGAGATAATCAATGATCCGCATTGTCCCGTCTTCTGAGACGACGGCAAGATGGCGATTATCTGGCGAAAAGCTAAAAGCGTTGATTCGCTGGTTCGAAAGTTTCCAAATAGCAACTGGATTGGCTTTCTGGTTCCTCGAATAGACCGATTTCAATACTGATACTTTGTCTGAGGGCTTAAGTTCGGGGGGCGCGCTTTCGCTACTAGCCTGAATGTCCTCCTCTTCGGGGTTGAAGACCGCGTCTTCCTTCTCCTTGTCATACACGACTAGCGAGCCATCCATATGTGCGGCCAGAAAGAGGTTTTCGGTTCCGGGTATCCAACGTATCTGCGATACTGGAGTCTTGTTGATAACGCCCTGAATGGCATGGTTAGCTTAAGTCGGTGACTGATTGGCCATACCTCTTACATTCTTGTTAAGTCTCGTATATCGCTGAGACATCGCCTCCCACCAAATGATCTCACCCGTAGAGAATCCCATAATAATATCTATATGACTAGGGCTTTTTGTAATTAAGTTAACGTCGTGACTAAGGCAATGCGCTTTGGTGAAGAGGATCTTGGTCAAGTAGTCCGCCTTTGTGGGTGACGACAAGTCTAGCCACTGAAAAGCGCGATTGATGTTTGCGAATGCGAAGATTCCGTCATGAGGTCTGTCTGCCATCTTCTTGGAGAATGTCTCATTGATGATGACGCGCGAGATGAAGGATGAATTGCTTTTTTGTCATATTATTCTTTGGTTTCCGCCGCTTGTTTGGGTCTTTAAACCTCTCTGGGGCGAGGAGGGCATTCCCGTCACCGAACGCTGGGGTGGAGACAGCTGTAACGGAAGCTGGACCACCAACATCGCTAACCGATGTTCCTCTCCCCTCCCCGTCGCTACTGATCTTAGCGTCGTTCGAAAACCTCCATTCGTTCGGATGCTCGGCTATGCTACCGGGCAGAGCCGCCGTTGCGGCTAGTTTATAGAAGGCGGCAGGTGGACGTCGCGAATCGAGACTTAGGAGGGAGACTTTAGTGCCAGCAGTGGCCGGTTGGGGATTCGTGGCGAGAGGATTCGGGTTGATTACGGGGGCTTCTGACGGATGAGGTGGAGGCGTTGCGAGGAGTAAATCTTCTTTGAGTACGTAGGTTCCTATTGCAGAGTTTCAGCGACAGGTTTAGGCGACAATTGTCTGAGAGAAGCGCGAGGTGGAGAAGAGCGCATACCCTCTCCAACAAGAAACTGGTCTTCGGGATTCGATAGTATGTTGTTGGTCTCGATCATCGGGGTCGCATGACCCGCGGCAACAGCAGCATTGTATGCCGCCTGGGTAGGATATCTCGGCGGAGGCGGTAGCACACTGCCAGGCGCGCAACGAGAGTGCGGCGGTTAGCGATTATGTAGGCGGTTGGGCCATCATCCTTGGGGAATTGAATCTTACAACATGGCGCTAGATACTTAGAGGTCGATTAAAGAAGGGAGCGAAGGTTTCGGAGCGGTGTCGAGAATTCTACACGCTGTAGATACCCTTCTCTATGTTATGGCGTCAACGATACCTGGTCCAACAGAACTTATCCAAAGACGCCCCAAAACGTGCATATGCGACAGCCAATAACCAACTATAACCAGGTCTCCGTGATAGGAGCGCTCAAGTCAGCCCACGGTAGGTAGATGGGGCCAAGCAGCTCAGCATTCGGAAACAGGCGACAATCAATGTGTTGAGCAGATGGAGGCAGGCGAGGCAGGGTCGACGCCGAGGGCTTGGGCTTGCTAGGTATTGAGGAGGAGCGCAATCGCTCCTTCGGTTTGTAGACCGGCGATCTGAATCCCTGCCGAGTCCCTGGATGGATGAATAGATAGATACAGCAGCTAGATGCCTCGGAAGCAAGCAACTAGATAAACATGGTCAGCAGGGATGCGCCTTGCTACTACTTGACGGCCTGGGGTGCTGCTGTGGGGTAAAAGTGGTGTAGAATGCACCAGCTAGACCAGTCCCTAGGCTTTTTGAAACAGCAGTCATAATGGGCTGTGTTATGGTAAGATCCTTGTTGGAGTGCAGGATGAGGGGAAGTGTTGATTTGATTATAAAAGCAGCATTAAAGACGGATTGTTGTGTTGGTGCCTCGTTGAACATAACTTCTGGCAGAAGAGTGCTCGACCACCTGGAAATCTACTGACGGCATGCTAAATAATTAGCTGGTTGAGAGGTTAGGAAAGTATAGTTCAAGGCTGGAACCAAACATGTCTGAGGTAGTATCGCCCGGCCAATTGGCTATAACGACTTCGCTACTTATGACTTATGGGGGGGGTATTGCGCTAATGGAAGCTGGCTATCTCCTCTTTCCAGACACCAAATCAAACTCAGTTCTCAATCCTACCATCTCCCTTAGAAAAGCTATTGCCTATGCATTCGTGGCTTCGACGTCTCCCTTAGCTTCTTTTTAGCCGGATCGTATTGCATCATCTTCAATACTCGAACATCTCAGGCCGCGCCGACCGCTGGGGATGGTCTTGAGATAAAGTTGGGGCCTTGCCAACCGCCATAACGCCGCTCCGTCTCTTACAATGGCCACAGGTGCGCTCAATCCCCTTTCCTGGCCTGATACGCTCAACCACGGCGGCATGCGGCTCGTGCTGATAGTTTCCGATTAGCTCGCATCTGTGTTTGTGGCGACGAAGGCACTGGCAAGTCGAGCCTCATCGCGTCGCTCGTTAAGGATGTTTTCGTTAGCAACAAGATCCAGCCCGTTTTGCCGCAGATCACAATCCCTCCGAGCATTGGGACGCCCGAGAACGTCACTACCACCATCGTCGATACCTCAGCCCGTCCGCAAGACCGAACCACCCTAAGGAAGGAGATTCGCAAGTCCAATGTCATTCTCCTGGTCTACTCCGACCACTACAGCTATGAGCGCGTTGCGCTTTTCTGGATGCCTTACTTCCGCTCGCTAGGCGTTAACGTCCCTGTTGTACTATGCGCCAACAAATCCGACTTGACCGAGAACCCGACCTCCCAAGTTGTTGAGGAAGAGATGCTACCCGTCATGAGCGAGTTCCGCGAGATCGACTCCTGCATACGCGCCAGTGCCCGAGAACACTCGAATGTTAACGAAACTTTTTTCTTGTGCCAAAAAGCGGTTACGCATCCCATTGCGCCCCTCTTTGATTATAAGGAAGGTTGCCTCAAGCCCGCATGTGTATCGGCCCTCAAGAGAGTGTTTTATCTTTGTGACAAGGACCAGGACGGGTATCTCAATGACCAGGAAATTCAAGATTTCCAGGCCAAATGTTTTGACAAGCCTTTGACACCGGAGGACCTCGATAATATCAAGCTCTCGATTTCGAAGTCTGTCCCCGGTTCCGATACGGAGAAAGGGGTGAGCATGAAGGGCTTTCTTCAACTAAATAAGATGTATGCGGAAAAGGGGCGCCACGAGACGATATGGGCAATATTGCGTAATTATCAGTATACCGATAGCTTGAGCCTGGCGGACGGCTTCATACACCCCAAGTTTGATGTCCCAGAATATGCATCAGCCGAATTAAGCCCCGCAGGATACCGCTTTTTCATGGATCTCTTTTTGTTGTTTGATAAGGATAATGATGGAGGGCTGAATGACAAGGAGCTGGAAGCGCTATTCGCCCCTACGCCAGGGCCGCCCCAATCATGGGTTGAGGCCTCGTTCCCATCCTCAACTGTTCGCAACGAAGCCGGTTACATCACACTGCAAGGTTGGCTCGCCCAGTGGAGTATGACTACCTTCCTGGAGCCCAAGACGACATTAGAATATCTCGCTTATCTAGGTTTTGAACCACCTAATCCCCGAGGTTCGCTGACTTCGGCATTAAAGGTGACACGAGCACGCAAGAGGAGGACACGTCCTGGTAAGGTTGAACGCAACGTGGTGCTGTGCTATATTATCGGCGCTGCTGGGGCTGGTAAATCCTCTCTACTCGACTCTTTCCTGAACCGGCCATTTGACGGCCTATATCATCCCACTATCAAACCTCGTCGAGCCGTCAATAGTGTTGAGCTTCCGGGCGGCAAGCAGTGTTACCTGATACTAGAGGAGCTAGGCGAGCTTGAGCCTGCCATACTAGAGAATCAGGCTAAGCTAGATGCTTGCGACCTTATTTGCTATTCTTATGATTCGTCGGATCCCGATTCCTTTTCTCATATCGTCGAACTTCGAAAGCGATATCCCCATCTAGATGATCTCCCTTCAATCTATACAGCCCTAAAAGCCGACAGAGACAAGACAACACAACGATGCGAGCTGCAGCCTGACCAGTATACATCGAACCTCATGATGGGGACGCCGGTTCATGTCAGCGTTACATGGAACAGTATTGGAGAACTCTTCGTTGCTCTTGCCGAGGCCGCTACCAATCCCAGTACCGCGTTCCCTAAAAGTGAGGAGCCGCCACCCGATAGGTCGGGTCTTTATCTTGCCCTTGGGGCGACGACCTGCGCAGCTGTAGCTGCATTCATGATTTGGAGGCGATCCACAAACTCTGTTTGATATTCTCTCTCTTACTCATCACCACACACTACCCTATTTATACATCTTGATTCTAATACGCATTCGTTCTCGGCACCGCATTGGGAGGCGTAGTTTACTGCATCTATTCGTGAACTTTAGGTATTCAAGTATTGGGATTGACCTGTCTACCATTTTTATTTGCTTTGTTATGAATGATGGCTCCCCACTCTACCTTGGCTCCTTAACTATGATACCCTTGAGAACCCTGATTTACATTAATATTTATTCATATAGTTAATAAAAAACATAATACCACCGGGACCTAATTCTTCACCTTGCTGGCATCCCGAGCTTTCTCATAAAAACTCGGGGTTCGTAACAAGCATACGTTTCTCTCCAACACCATCTTGAATAGAGTTTTCTGATTGCCGCTACTTATGTAGCCGGGTAGTAATAGTTTGCCCGTGCATAGTTGCGAGCCAGTCTAGAATCCATGAATAGAAGTGCGGAGACTGGTACCCCTTCCTCACAACAATCCTTTCCTACTTTTTTCGACAATAGATTCGAGGAGCGCAACGTGGTCGGAATCAAGTTCCCGATCGTCGACATCACGAGCTAATTCGAGGAGGGCAAGGGGTTTGGCTCGCTGTAGCGTAGTCTGAGTATCCTGGAATTGTCAAAAAACACGAGTAGTTCGCGTGAGCACTCTCCTTGTAGCTTTCCGCGGCATAACAGGTTATTGGACGATCTGTACCCTACGAAACAAAAGTCGCCCTAAGTAACTATTGACATCGTTTGGTAGCCTATTAATTGTATGCATTCACGTCCTTGAGCAAAAGAAAACTTCTAGGCCATATCAGGAACCTAATTACATTAATACGCAGTCATACTTTCAGTTTCTTGACAACTTAGCTCTCTTACGAGTGAGCTACCAGTGTCCGACAAACTTTGCAAGAGGACCTTCTCAACATTCTCATGTCTGGGCTTAAGGTAGACTTGAAATGGAACAGGGGAGCGCCCCGATAGGCCGTCATATTCCTTAAGGTCAATGGGATGGTCCGGCGACGCCTCCATGTCAAAGGCCCACAGCATGCGAGATACAGTCAACCAAATCTCTCGCTCCGCAACCCACATGCCGGGACAGATACGCCGGCCCGCGCCAAACATCCAGTGGTCGCGCTGTGTAGGATCAGGCAGATTCGAGCTTTGTGCTGATGACAAGTTGTCGCCGAGAAACCGCTCCGGCTGCCACATTCTCAGTTAGTTACCTCACTACATTCCGTGACCGGGTACTAGAGCAGACGAAAGACTAACCTCGAATACCATGGGATCTGGGTATCTGTCAGGATCGTGGTGCATAGTCCATGTGTTCAGGACACAGACTGTTCCTTGCGGTATGAAACGACCATTATATGTGAAATCTTGGGAGGTAACGTGCGGGGTGCCCAGCCAGAACGGATTATGGCATCGCTCAACCTCTTTGATTATTGCGTGACAATAGGGCAAGTTGGGTTCGTCCTCCACATTCGGGAGGCGGTCTCTGCCGACAACTCTGTCGAGTTCCTCTTGTGCCCGCTTCTGAATGTCGATGTGGGATGGGGCCAAAGCCGAGAACCATTGCATTATAGACGCAGTCTGGCAGGTCAGGCTCCCACTCATCAAAATAATATGTTGGTGGGAACAGGATGGAACGTACCGTTTCGACCCCGCCTATCATGAAAGCAGATGCAAGGATAGCCATGTCCAAGTCGTCAAGCTCCTCTTCCTCTTGAAGGGACAGCATAGTCTTCGCTAAACAATCTGGAACATCCCGACCAAGCTGGATCTGGCGTTTAATGTCGAATATCATGCCACCGTAAGTGTCAACCAGGTCATCGTGGAGTTTTCGCCCTCGTTTTGTGAGTTGAGTGGGCACTTTCTGAAGCAGAGATGAAAAGTCGACTAAGTTAGATACAGGTCCGGTACAGTTCCTAAGCAGTCAGCTTGTGAGCCAATGTGAGGCTTTGTTGTTGGATTTAGCCATACGTCTACATACATAAACTCTCGGCTCAGTCTCAAAGCTTTCCCAACAAGCGGATCGCTCACAGACGTTGTTCTCGTGCCGAAGACTATTGTCAGCATGTTGTTGAGAGAGCATCGTCCTGCATATGGCTGAGGGTTCACTAGCACAGAGCCGTTTCGGCTTTCAGCTAGTAGGCATCGTATCATGTCAGTAGCTTCGCGATCCAAAATATGAGTGTAATCATCGACTGCTTTTGGATGAAGCCAGCGAGAAGCAATCCGGCGATGTTTTCTCCTTAAACGTGCCTCTGGTCAGCAAGCCTAATATTAGCTTTGACAATAATAGTGCCCACCATCGATCATTATACGGAGTAGCTGTAATACCGCGACCAGCGAACACGGTCTGACTTTTGATGAACATTTCCTTCCGTGAGGAGAATACGGAGCCATTTGTCACCATGAGATCCTTAGCGATCTCTGGGCTCGAGATTATGACGAAGAGTTGGTTGCCAAGCCAGAGAGAGTATAGACTGCCAAAGCGCTTGGCCCATTTGTCAAGCACCAGCTCCGGGTAATGCGTTAGGAAGGGAAAGGATCCTGTGACGATCAAGTCAGTTGGTGAAAAGTAGAGATATCATGTTTGTAGTCTCAATCTAAGCACATCTCAAAGTTAGAGAGTAAGCGGGAAGTATACCTAGAAATGGGATCCCTTTCGGACCACCGGGTAAAAGCTGTTTGTTTGGTCTATTCGCTCTGTTTAATATCCGAAGCATCAACAGCGTGATGACTAGCACCACTGCCACAAACGTGACAGTTGAGCTCGAGTATGCAATTCTCATCAACCAATTTAGCGCTGTGAGCGCTGTTCCAACGAATTGATGGTTCATTTTTTTTTAGAATAATGAGAAAACTAGCTATTAGAAACTTCCAGATTAAAGCTAGTCATCGAGACGAGGCTCTCGTCTTATTTTTTATCCTGATGTTGAAATACCACATAGCACCCTAGGGCTTTATTCATGGAATTCAGCTCTGGTGTTACCCGAGGTTAAGCGATTTACCTTCATTGCAGCATCCGGAATCCTTCCAGGTGGACTTTCGCCTAATACTACATCGGTCAATGCATAACGTAGCAGTCAGGCAGAAACGTTAAGACCACTGCTTCGGTGCATATGACGCTCAACCTATATTAGCAGTCACGTACCCGGTTTCTGAGATTCAGTGGCGTAGGATTTCTCGGTTACTATAGAGATATTACCGTACGGTCAGACGCTATATTACAAGACACCCCGACTTTCGGGAGGAGGGCTCTACGCCACCCACAGCCTGTAAGAGTTTTATGCAAGGGGCTTCCTTAGGACCCACTGGGGCTTCCCGAGTCGTAAGCAAGCTGCAGGAAATGTTAGGTCACGAGGCCTCATAGGCTGCTTTATGAAAGTTACCAATAAGGAAGCATGCCTAGGAATTGCTAGGAATGTACAGACTAGACCCTGTTATAGGTATAAATAGATATTTTTAACCGAGGGGGGAGGAGAAATATGGACCGTCGAGACATAGAGAATTATTAGCTGAATTGAATCACTGTTCGAAGCCCTAAATATAAGCCTTGGCCAGAGGTAATATCTCTGAGATAAATATTGATTCACTATAGACGTACATATGTATTCTTCTTTTAAGACTAAAATTATTGGTTAGAACTTTATACATGTCGATCAGCATTTCTCTTTACCTTGAATCGGAATCTTAGATCATTAGATCTCTTAGGAAATAGAAGGTTGCTGTCTGAAGTTACCTTTCAATATAGTTGCAGCTCTCATGTCAGCAAATTGGCCTAATATTTCGTTTAGAGGCAGAGCCTATTTTAGAGGACCGACGGCTCAGGAACGCCTAATAGCTTATGTGCTATCCGTCGTTCTATGCGATGATAGCTGCAACCATAGTAGCTGACAATCGTCATTATTTGTTTAGTTAGATGTTCTAATGGCTGAAACCGAACTGCCTACCTGGTAACACTAGGAAGATGCATATTGACTAACATGACAAACACAGCCAGTATCTTTCCACATAAAAGCTTCTGTTTCTTTTCAGTGAGCCCAGATTACTAAGTCTTGCTTATGACTTTTAACGTAGCCTTGATGGATCTAGAAACTATCTCATAGTTAGTGTTAATGTGCAGTGCCGAGATGGCGCGATACTGGGGTGAAGTGCATTAACCTATGGGGACATCGGAAACTAACTCGTAGACTCTCTTCACTTTTGTCTCATTACTATTTCAGATAGAAATAATGTTAGGTATTTCGATGTCCATTTCTCGGACTCCGGCCTCCCAAAAGCAAAATCAAACTGAAGATGCATCCTTTCTGCAGGACTAACGACAGGGGATTTCGGGGGCGTCAATGCTTGGTCAGGTTACATCATGTCACATCACATCACATCATATGGCTATGACTTGAATAAACCTCAGTTTTACCACGAAACACTGAGATGTCTGTGAGTATAAGCCTCAAACGTCGTACATTACCGAATAAAAGGAAATGCAGTATTGTTGGGGTGAGTGCCGCTGTAGATACGCAGGGATAATCTTCCCGGCTTTCATAATGTCCGCTGCATCGTACCGAGATCTACTCGAGCGTATCGAGCACTTTGGAGCCTATTTTTCAATTCCGCTGGCTCGCTTTCTGCGTTGCATTGCCCCATTCGCCGATCTTCCTACGTTACATGATCTGTTGAAATCCGGCAATCGGTAAAGCTGGTGGCTGGGTGCAAATTGGTATTCCAAGTGATTGTGTTTCCCCAGGTTTTTATACTGTACACTGGCTCAATTTGCAGCGTTATGTGCTAGTCTATATTAGGATATAATCCTCGTTTTGATACTGATTTCGACAGGTACTTCACTGCACACACATCTGCTATACATACTTACCTCGTATCACGCCATTAAGAACCGGTGTCATGCGAATAAAATCTTCCTAGGCTTCCTTCCCTTAGCGCGAAGCCCCGTCAATGCTAACATCACCTTTAAAATATTTGGAAATCGCCGTCCATTCTATCGACTGTCCGGAATCCGAACCCCTGTCCGGCTCTGGCGTTCAAGCCCCCTGCGTAGGCGGGCGTTGCTATGTTATGGTACTTAGCCAATGAAAACGAGATGGCCGGTTTGCGTCGAATTTCGAATTTCCCTCAAAAACCCTCACCGAAATTTTACAATGTCACAATGTTACCTCATTGCCAAGCTATAGCCGTTGGTCCCGCAGAGCCTCATTTGCCATCCATTCGGGCTGAGTACCCCGGAAACTTAGGTATAACCTTATCTGCTGTAGCTTTTGTTACGGCGGATCAGAACCCGTGCATAAGGATCATATCACCTACCTAGGTGTATCCATGCCGCATTTTGAGGCTTGAGAACTGTCTCACTTGCACCAATCACCAGACCTGACGGAGCGCAGCCCCAGACAAATTTTAGATGGCCTAGACCGCTCGGGATTTGAGACCGGTTGCTAGAACAAAGGCCTGCAGTCAATCGAAGAGTCTTTCACCAGAACTTTGTTCCAGCCCATACCACGTCGAGAAGCAGGCTGTAATACTGTGTAGTTTGCGTTATACAGGCGGGCTACGTTTGTACCTACTACGTCCGCTCTCACCATATTGACCGCTCAACATTAGTTTGAAGAAAGCAGTCTCATTTCGAGTTCATTCTGCCGACGAACTCCCGTTTATTTTTCTTTCCAAGAGCTTCCTTGTTAGCTAGTCTATACACTCGTTCTGGCAAGGGTTTCTTTCTAAGATACAGGCATTTAGCCTAGGAAGCCGACTAAGATGAAGCGCTATGTTCCCTGGGTCACTCACTGGCTCGGATTTCGTAATGATTCAGAAGTCAAACGAAGTGGTCCCCCAAAGACGTATGTTCCTTATCTGTGGGCGTTCGTTGGCTCTTTTGCTGGCCTTGCAGTCCTACAAGCAATTTTCGGTCAATCGGCTTATTTCATCGAGCGTGGTGTACCTCCGCTGGTAGCGTCCTATGTATGCACGTCTAGGCTCTCTTATCAATGATGAATGACTGATCTTTTGCTGTGCGTAGGGAGCGTCCGCAGTGCTTTGCTTTGCCGCCATCGAGGTTCCTTTGGCGCAACCACGAGCCGTGATCGGTGGTCACTTCATAAGCGCTCTGACTGGAGTTATCTTCGCCAGAATATTCAGCATCAACAATCTAGCTGAGCATGAGTATCGACTAGCTTGGCTTGCTGCTTCTCTGTCTACTGCCACTGCTATTGTAATCATGATGTTTACTAAGACAACACACCCACCGGCTGGAGCAACTGCGCTGTTGCCCATGGTGGAGCCGACAATCAATAGACTTGGCTGGTACTTTTTGCCTATCGTATTGCTTTCATCTACCGTTATGATCGCGGTTGCGCTTTTGACGAACAATATCCAGCGAAGGTATCCGGCGTTCTGGTGGTCGCCAAGTACCAGTAAACCGAAAACTCTACCGGTCTCACAAGAAACGCTCGAACCGCATTCCCAGGCTCAATCGGTAGATCGGCCTGCCCAAGATTCACAAAAATGACGTTTGATGAGACGGCTTGTCGAGGGTTTTCTAGAATCAAGTTCTCAGGAGACCATCCAGAGCGACGCCAATAACAAATGTCACGCCGCAACAAACAACGTCAACTCGTTGATTTAGGCATGCAAGGTCTTGACGTGCCTCTTAATACCGAGTCGCACTTTACTAGTGGTATTCTTCTACAATAGCATAGTATGCCATGAGAGAGGGGTAAATCTTGCACTTCTAAATTAAGGAGCTGATGTTGAGCTGACGGGAGTCTTGGCGATAGGACTTGGGTTGAATATCAGAATAAGTAGCTGTAGAATCTCTGCGGTGATGCCCTTGTATAGAAATGTGTCTAGATGTGAGGGTAATGAAAGTGCTATCTATGAATAACATGTCAGATACTCTAAGCTCCCGTGGGAGATGGGGGATATGTTAAGCTGGCATCCTTCCGCAACTATGCCACTTCCTCGTGCCCTTCATGCGCCCCTGGGCTATGTATCGTACATCTGCATGACATATTTAGTGTACGACCCAAGCCAGGAGACTGACCTGTGATACGGGGGCCAGGTTATCAGTGCTGTGTTTCTCATGATTCAGCTCGAAGCTAGAAGTTTCTCGCCAACGATATGACCGTCGATACTAAATAGCCCCGGAAGATCTCAGCTCCATTATGGCCCAAGGGGATCGTGCTTCAAATGAAAACATTTCCACCCGCGTCCTTCCGTCCACCTTAAGTATCCTTTTGGTGCCGGTTCACCAAACCGCGTGCCCAAAAATATCGTATCTCGATGTCGTTTGCGTTAGTTGAACTAGACACAACCGCTACGAACGTTGTAGTAGCAATGGCAATGGTGCCGGTCTAGGCTGCTATAGATAAAAGTAATCCCTAAGTAGGAATGGAAGCTACAGCTCGTGATAATATGAGGGCTAGTGGAAAGCTCCATAGGGAAATCCCTGGGATTAGATCTTTCGACTTGCCAGGCGGTCTTCCTTCAGTCAAACTATATGATATGAAAGCAGAAGCCGTGACCGTTACTTCTAACTAAACGGCCTGTAAAATTCATCGCAACAGATCGATCTTACCAAACACAGGTGACGCTTCCGCCGGCCGAAAGAACTGTTGGGTTGTAAGGGATACTACCTATATACGCGCTTGCCTCTATACCTTAGGGCGCATTATATCATACGATCCCAATTGGCTTTCGTGTCATGTAGGTAGGTGCTAGCATGTTGGTTGTGATTGTTTTGCCCCTTGGTCGTATATGGTATCCATGGGAATTTGTTAATTGCCACAACATTACCCTCACCTATTCCACTTGAAATTGATATCACTACTCATTCCTAAGTTGAACGGACGCGCGACGAGATCGAGTACCCCATATTTGAGTTTGAGTCCGAGATATGAAGAAATCCTAGTCACCATAGATTGCCCACCGTCATGGATCAATGTCGTCCACTGAACCGTATATCAATTGCAAGCTTGGAGGATGATCAGTTCTTCAGGGCTCATTCAACTCAACCTCCTAGCAGGCTCATGAGTACCTTTGCATCGCGGAGAGATGGATCACTCCCAGAGGACGTCCCCACGGCCGCGCAGCCTTCAGAGCGGTCGCTTCGTTTGTTTCTAACGCAGGCTACACTACCATCTGTAGATGGACAAACGTCAGTACGTGAGCACCCCATGGATCGCACGGGCGTCTACCCAGACATAAGTATTGACCTCCAATTTCTAATTGCTACCAGTTCGATCGAGCTGAGACCCATGAGGTGCCCAGCGCTCTCGATGCTATTTCACCCAGCGAAGGCACATCTACTACCAGCTCGGATGCCGTGAAAGATAGTTTGGTATCGCTCCCGGAACCTTCTGTCACGACTAGACGCTGGAGTTCTGCCACAGGTAGAGAGCAAGGTTTGACCGCATGTCATTATCAAAGCCGTCTACCCCTCACGACCGAACCACAGCTCGACTATTATATCGGCAAACATGAAACCGATAGTATCCTATCTAATGTTCGTACTTATTTATCCACAAGGCAGCGTGTAAAAAATCCTAGGAAACCCACCTTGATCGTAACCAACGAAAACAACACGCTTGTAACCTCAATTCAAGCACCGGCGGATAACCCCTTACCCGCATCGCCAGAGAACCAGTATTTAGTCACCACGGATAATATCGCAAGAATACTAGACATTGTAGTCGCCGGTGTGCGCGGCATTCAAGCTGATGGTGTCCAGCCAGATTGCCAGTCTCTTCTATTCTTTAATGCTGGACATGCGAAGCCGACCCTCCGAAACCAAAATATCATCCCGGGCGTGTCTGCCGCTGCAGAACCAGCCACCACCATTTGTTCACCTCAGCCGTGCTTCAGTGCAGCCGACGGCTTCGAGAAATCAGGGCGTTCATATTCAACGCCAAAAACTACGTACAGTATGCCACAACGAAACCTTGATTTCCGCCCTAGTTTCTTTCGAACATTATTATCACCAAACACTCCCAAAAGCAGCATGGTATATGAAAAATCTACTGACTTTGCGGTCCCGCAGTATCGCGTCAGAGCATTACGGAGATTCATTAGGGGTCATTTTCGGATTCATCATGTCAAGATGATGCCTATCACGATGATGTGTATCTCGATTGCTTAAATGCCAGCGTCGCGGGAGCAGAGGTTTCGGAGCCCTCAGGATCTGTAACTTTGTTAGACAGCTATCAAGGCCGTCACCACTCATGGCCACAATCGTGTCGGATCGCACGAAGAGTTAGTTTCTGGCCTAGCCCTCCTCAGACCAGTTTCAATCCATTTGAAGAGCAATTCCGACAAGCCAGGAAACGGTCTATATCAGAGCCACTTCCCCAAATCCAGCTCAGAGACGAAGGCATACACGTAGCCACCCCAGCACCAATGGCCTCCTTTCCCAGGCTTGTGTCGAGGTCCTGCACAAATGACTGGCTCACCCCATTGGGCTTATTCGATGACGTAGAAAACAACGAACAATCCGAGTTCCGAACTATGATTTCAAGTCTCTATAGCCACGGTATTGACGCCCATAGTGGAGTTCCCGTTTGCAATCCGTTGCCAACTTTGGAAGAGGGCTCCCAAACAGCCTCAACCTCACCAATACATTCGCCTCTTGAAGTTTGCCACCCACGTCTCCAAACGCAGGAGAATCAGGGGCCACCCCAGGGCGATCAACTTCATGAAGGTGATGGGGAAAAGGTAGGACGCTCAATGGGAGCCGCATCACACAGAAGAATTAGAGTAAGAGAGCCACATAATCCGCACAAAGATACGACGCAGAATTTAGTCGACGGGTTACGCCACTACAGGTTCACGCCGACCTCGGACCAAGAGCCTGAATATATTCTTAGCGAACAGCCGCCTCAGCCCTCGTGGATAAGGGCTGCGCTAGAGGGAGATGGAATGCAGAAACGCTCAAGCCGGGATATGCTGCAACGAATACTGCGCCAATCTGACCCGTCTTCAATGAGATCATCCCGCTCGAAGTCGAGTTAGAGTCACTAGAGACAACTCAATAAGTGTATTTGAAACAACAAGGTGAAGTTGAAGGATCGTCCCGTTCAGCTCAGGAGGTGTTGCACAAGATATCTATACCAACAAGCATCAGATTGATCCGAGGTTTCGATAAGACGAGAGAGATTGCGTACTAATGCTGATGAGTTGGGAGCCTCGAGGACTAGAAGTTTTAGGATCCAAGAATAGAGGCTTTCATGTTACTTATGGTCTATATCGTGAAGTTGCTCAAGTACCTAGCCACCGTTATGGTGCTGCTAAGCGAAGTCATTAGTAACGTTCCCATGGATTTGGGCTTCACACACTAGAAAGGATGGAAATAGCACCAGCGAAATCGAACGTTACTATATTCTAGCTGTTCCAATTACAGTAACCCTGTCACCAGCCAGGATATGGGTCTTTAGTTTGTAAGATAATGAGCCCAGTCCTGCTATCCCCAGCAGCGCTCACCGTTTCACCAAACTCGTACAGTAGAGCCATGTCCGTAACCGTGCGATCCCTCTCCTGTTTACTCAATGTACTAAGCCTCTCAAACATATCGACTGCGGACGTATTGCATACGTAGTACATAGCACCGGCGATGGTGCCTGGGCCAACAGGCATATCCGGCCACTTAATGAAAAAGGATACCAGCAAGATGAGAAACATGGAGGACATAATCCCGACAGATGTCCACACACTTAGTTTGTAGACGAGAAGCGTCTGCGTAACCTGAAAAGGAACGTTGCTTAAAAATATACCAAGGGATTGGGAGAGAATTGAGGCTAGCGATACTACGCCGAGAAAAGGTCGACGTGTTCGAGCTGCATGCCATAGCCCAGAAAAGGCATTTGTTGGTGGCGCTAATAGTATCGATTGACTGGCTTCTCGGGGTCTTTCCGCGAGCGCTTGATACGGAATCATAATCGCCACAGCTGTATTATTATGTTAGTACCGGGTTGGTGAAATGGTGCTTTGTCGGCCTCTTACCGCTGAAGAATGAAGACCATAACAAACTAATAATCACCCCTAAGCTTGAAAAAAGAAACTGCACCCCAAACGAATCGCTGTCGATAAATCGTTCGAATGCCGTATCGCCACCAGTCAGGGCGTAGTATAAAACCAGTATCAGCACACCACTGAGTATGAGGAGCGAACACAGCCTGCCCATGATACCCAACATGAAGAAAGGGGAACCATGTTTCCTTCTAGTGCCTTCGTCGTTTTCGTGCCTGCTGGTAAGCGGAGTGCTTTCGCTTGATGACAACCCCGTGCTGCTGAGGCGGTCGAGAGCCACGATCCCGTACTCCATATACCCCTTCGCGCCGCGATAATAGTCGAGTTTGAAGTCCTGATGCTTAAGTTTATCTGCACCCTCGGCCGCGTCAAGAACTAGCCGTTGAACCTCTGGATTCGCAGATAGCGAAGCAAGCGTGCTCATGCTCCAGGGGTTGGTGTAGACGCCTAGGCGCCATCGCCCAACAACAATAACCAAGAGGATAGTCGCGAGGCTCATAACGGCAAGAATACCGATAGCGACCTTTGCCACCGTAGGCGAGACACTGAGGACATAGGCGCAGTTGCTGGCCGAGTTGCCCCCAAGCTTACAACCGCCTCCCCGTAGATCCAAGGTAATGGCGCCGGCAGAAACAGGGATGAGCACGGCTGAAGCGAGCGATAGCAGACTTGCGAGGAAAACGACTGCGTGTCCGCCTGCTAGCGAACGTAGGNCCCATGGCAAGAGATCTCCACCCTCCCGTGTCGAGACAGAGCGAATCGAGGCCCAAGGCCCCCTGTTCGTGAGTGAGCGCGTGCCAGGGCTGGAAAGACTTGACATTCGTGTCGAGGATCTGCACTGCGATCGCCAAGATACTGGCCACGA
>JAPUUL010000036.1:0-36722 GCA_029590625.1 Lasiodiplodia mahajangana
GATCGAACCCTGAGTCGGACGGCTGCGGCGAATCATGGCTCGCGGTGACAGGATGCTGGATTTCCTGATCGGGCGCGATCTAGACCCTTCTCGTCCGCTTTATGATTTGCCGTCGTGCTATTCTCCGACCTATCTCCGTTTCCATCATCTGTGCTGCCAAATAACCAATACACAAGTATTTAGGGAAATGGAGTAAGTCGAAGAAGGGCAAATAGATGAAAGGGATCGAATGGGAAGGGGGGAAATAGATACCAGTTATATTTTGTCGCGAATGTGCATAAGTCAGAAACGCTTAACGAACAAGCTTACTGTTGCCGCCTACGTTAAAACCTCTATAAACTACTATAAGAGATAGAACATATTCGGACAATACATCTTAACCTAGTTATTCATAATATGAACATCCCGTAAGTAACTAAAATGCTTAATGCATAGATGTATTTAATAAAGCTGTCCTTAAGTTTTACCGATTCCTAGTTGCCGTTCTTAACTTGAGATTGATTTTTTGGCTAAAAATTCATCTTAAATCTATGGATTCCTCATTAACTCGAATGAAAATAAATAAAGAAGCTTTTTGTAGACCTTAAGAGTATAGAAACATACATGCTGAAGAGTTACCTAGTCTCACAGTAGAAGCTAACTCAGATTTAGATAGCGCCAGGCCAGTTGACAAGGGTGCTAAAGCTACGGACTGTAATAGCAAAGCCGCTCCTTTCAGCTAGGTAGGCGATATTACGGGCTACATACAGCTGTTTCGTGCGTCTTCGCGCCAACCCCGCACGCCTATATAAGAAGATTGAATACGGCTCGTATTATATTATACAACAAGCAACACGTGTGTTAATTTATACTGGCCAGGTACAGGCAGGGCACTTCGGTCATGTTGGAGCAGCAACCCACCAGTCCTGGCTCTCCGCTCTCCAGCTTTCCCCAGTTCGCCCGGTTTCCACCCGAGCTACGCATCAAGATCTGGGAAACAGCCATGGACGAACCCCGGACTATTCATTTCCTCTGCGTTCCAGATGGTCACATACCGAGAACCCTCATGATCAACGATACGCAGTTCGTAGACGCACCTATGTTCTTTTTCGTCAACCGAGAATGTCGTGAAATCGCGGTAAAGCAACACGCAGAACTAAAGGCCCTATTCACAGCACAAACTAATACCCCGGGCTATTGTTTTCCCGCGCTGGAACTCAACTTACTCATTAAAGATGGCGACAAATTCAAATTCCACGGCATCTTGCCCTGTTATTCTGTATTCAGTCTAGAGGGGGATAAGGACGTCATGGTCCAATGGGACTACCCTTCAGGTTCTTATGACGTTCCGCACGCCAACCGTTGGCTCGAGTCACTGTCGAGCGGTTGCAATACAGGAGAGACCAAGTCCTTCCCCGATGCGGATATGTCTTGTACAATGAAAGTCCAGCAGCAAAGGCCCCCTTATTTCGCCTTCGACATGCCGACGTCCAATAAACCAGTATGGACCTGCGATTTAGTTGAAAATCGAGAGGCAATCATCGATGGGTTCCTAAAGTGGGAGAGCGAGAAATTGATCCCCCATCTGATCGCATGGATGCGGTCACCGCCTCTTAATGCCAACCAACCTCTCCTAGATGACCCTCTAGATTGAGTTCTAGGTCTAAGTTAGGGAAAATATGAGTATCGTGACGGTGGGGAAACGTGATCCTAGTAATCTTCTACAGGACTCTTAAATCACTTGTTAAAGTCAAAATGTTGTAATTCAGGTGCTTTCCCTCTAGCTTAGGTAAGGGGGTTGGGTGTGAAGCGAATGTTTCTTTACTGCGGCGAATTAGACTGTTTAGACCATATATAGTAGCTAACAGAAACTCACTTTTTATGTCATGTTCAAGCGTAGAAGCAGCCTCTAAGACTAGGTTCGTCGGGATCTGAAAATGGGGTCTCCTTGTATCAATCCCATCGACTTGACGCTGCACCAACAAGCGGCCGTTTGGGCAGCCACCACCCCTTTCCCTCTTAATTTTCAGTATTAGTTACTAGTAGGGACATTGTGAACACTGTTCTAACGCCAACTTACGCCGACGGCAGTAGTTGAAATGGATCGAGTGGGAACCTCAGCTCCCAGGGGAGCGGCCGACTCTGAAAAAGGAGGCTCTGCCACGTAGCTGATTAGGAGCGACTTTGACCGGTAGGGATAGTTGTGGTGGGTCAGTAAGATGCAGACGGCCAAAACAGGATTTCTTTTTACTTGGAAGTCGATTTGTCAGAAATAGGGCAACAGAGAACCAAAGCAACTGGTACCAGTACATCACAAATGAGTGATTCGGTCAGAATCGGGTATCTTAGTACCCCCTAGAGCCCTGAAATAATCCTCACTGATAACATTTAACTACCCCGAGGCTATCTGTGTCACCAGTGGGCAGAGTCCGGCCTCCTCCATGAATTGGCTTACCCCGCTTTGACGAACACCTCTCCATTTGGCTCATCCCTGGCGTAGGCCCAATGAATGCTTGCAATGCTTCCATTCTCGTCGGATTGAAAATAGATTTTACGGAACTCCACCGAGAGTTGGGGGAACATGGCTCTCTTTGCTTCCGCATCTCGATCACAGTCCCAGGCAAAAATGTCATCGTGGTAATGGTGTAGGTCATAATACGTCTTAGGGAGGTTATTGAGTTTCATTCTTAGGCCGCTCCCGGACACTCTCACATCTAACACCAAGTTCCCCATTTTATTGATGTACCGACCCTCGTAGTGTGTAAGAGGTCTGTGAGATGTCCCAGACTTTCTTTCGGCTTCCAACTGGGCGGCTGTTCGAAGCGGGCCTTGGATGGAGGTTTTTTTGCACTCTCTGACCAAGGAAAGGAAGTCAACTTCATCCGTTGCGCCAAGTATTGTGTTAAGAATTAAACCTCCAACGTAGTCTGGGAGGTCGGAGAAGGCGAGAGTGTTGCCCAAGATGACAATCACAGTTTGAGTTTCGGGAATGAGGTGCACTGAGGTGAGATAACCCGGCATGCCTCCGTTGTGATACGCAATCTTCGTTGGCGGTGCACCTCGACCGATGACAGGGTTTCTACTGACGCGGCCATCATTATGGCCAATCCAACCGATATCTGACGGGAGCTCTGTTAGGAACCATCCGAGGCCGTATTCGGTCGACCCTTTCTTGTTGTGTGGGGTGAGAAGCATATTGGTTTCCTTGAAGGGATTATCTAGCGTGCTGCTCCTACCTGACTTCTTCTGATCGTTGAACGCAGTGAGGAAAGAGTCATATAAGCGAAGTAAGTCATGAAGTGAGCTCTTCATCCCGGCCGCTCCACACAAAAGGGTCCCGTCGCCAATGCGAGGGTTCGGAACTTCAAACGGGGTCCCGTCAGCCAACGTGATATGTGGTTTAGCGAGGTTGTTCGTAGGAGGGTTTGCAAAGGTAGTGCTCTTGAGACCTAGTGGGCGAAAAAAGGTCTCCTGCATGAATTCCTCGACGCTCTTGCCGGTGGTCCTTTCGATCAACAAGACCGCCATAGCGTATGTCCAGTTGTTATATTTAATAGTAGTGCGGAAGTCTGCTATCTTGGTCAAGTCTCCGAGGATATTGATGGCCTGCTGAGGCGGGAGAAGGAGGTCCTGTTGCATCTGGGCCCAGGCATTCATTCGCATAGCTAATCCCATACGATGTGACAAGGCATCCATAAGGGTAGCTTGTGACTCCACGTCTTGGTTACGCTGATGAAAGCGGGGTTCAATATCGAGATCAAGGAGAGGCGTCTCCCATCTCAGCTTTCCTTCGGTAACCAAGACCCCAAGGCCTGCAGTCACAAGCGCCTTAGTAAGTGAGCCCAAATGATAAATGGTGTCGTTGTTTGGAGGCATATTCGTCTGGAGATCGCGGTGCCCGTAATGGGAGTTGTAGATAATTTCTCCTTTCTGAAGCACTCCTATAGACAAGCCTGCATTTCCGGCTTCATCACAGAGCTCCTGGATCTGTCCGTCTAGCGCGGCTAGTCGCTCGCTAATATTTGCTGTTGAAGAACCCATTCTACTGTAAAAAATGCGTTAGCGGCGGTGAATATATCGCTCTCGATTGGTTACTTAGTTCGCACTTGAGTTGGAATGAAGGACTGAATTGAGGTATTTCCCTAAATCCTGTGGGGTGCTTGACGAAGAAAGCAAGCCAGCTCAACTTCATGCTAAATCTCCTAATTACCTTAATTTTTGGGCCGCGTAGATCAGTGTCTTTGAGTAGATAGATTTTGGAAAGGTAGGTAGGAATTTATACTGTGACAACTACAGTAGCGTCAAGTACCGATTGGACGCCTCGCTCGTGGAATCTATCAGTCAGTGCTGTAGCGCATAATGCTATATACTGACAAGTAATAAAGTAAGTGTATTCTAGCAAGGGTAGTGCTGCAAGGCAGTCTATAAGTAAATCCCTGTTACTAGCCATTCAGCTTAGATACCTATCTAACCCCCTTACATATTGGTGGAGGACTCACAGACACCAAGCTCCCGCTTCCATGTAATAATTGACGTTGTTCGAAAGGGCAATTCCCATGTAGATTAGATATTAATGTCTTCGAGTCTACACTATGATTGTATTTTAGATACGTCGACCAGCGTCCTAGCTCACTTAAACAGAATTATAGTAGTTGCTATAGTACCATAGTGTGGCGCCTAAACCGGCAGAGTCAACACCAAAATAACCTTAGACAGATCTATATTCCCGACGGCAAACTCGAATTAATGGTCCATGGTACAGGGACAGCTTCAGAGAAACCGATTAGCGCCGGGAACTCTTGAACTGCCGAGGAAACGACAGCTTCAACACCGCGACTTTCGGGTATCACGGGCTCGATTCAGATTATAGCAGTAGGTAGTAGCAAAGGCATTTTTCACAGAGGACTTGCCGGAGAATCTATGGCATCAACTTACCACTTAACTAGATTTGAGCCATCCACTCCTTATTCCGTCATCACAACCTTTTGCCTGATTTTAATTTTAACCCCAAGCTAGTCAAGAGAAAGCAGAACCGGTTGGACCGCAGCACCACTAAGATGACCACTTAATATTATATCTTACAACCTTTGTTCTTTGGTGTACATCGATTTAATCAAGGGCACTGAGCTTCCACTGACAGCGTTTGCGTTCGAGAGTTGTCTAAGCGTCTAAGAAGCGCTGCATCTAACAATTCGAGTGGCTTGGTGGTCTAGTGGTATGATTCTCGCTTAGGGTACACCCGAAAGCAAAAAGTGCGAGAGGTCCCGGGTTCAATCCCCGGCCAAGCCCGGTATAATGGGTATTCGTCAATTCTCGATTGGTCTAGTGGTAAGGATACCTGCTTGTCAAGACATTGCAAATCGCAGGTGGCCGGGGTTCGATTCCCCGATCGAGAGTCTATTGTTATGCGCCGCATTCGTTTTTGCTTCTACGGAACTGGGGAACTTTTTAAGCCGGGGCATGAAGCTATAGAATAGATACCTATTCAGCAGCTAGGGCCTTAAGAGATGTGAAGCATTTCTTAGATATGTATGTAGTTCGTGTTCCTGGTTAGACCGAGAAAACGAAGCGGATGCCTCTTTCAAATATGTCTTACTCCCTGATAACAGCTTTCTTATAGGTTTTCACTAGCTTATTCGATGCATTTGTCTCTGATGGTCGCCGAAAAGGCCAATGGGGTGAATAAATCCTTACAAATATAACGACACGACCTTTTCCTTCAAATAGTAAATCTCATACACTTTTGATCAACTGTGGCTGACGGCGTATTTTCCCATCTTATTTGCAATCATCGTAGGTGTTGGCTTTTCAAAGTTTGGATATTATTGCCCCTGGCATTTTCTGGGTGTCGCCCTCCTCGCTATCTCGTTTGTCCTTTTCTCCCGCCTAGAAGATAATAGCGCGCGCGTATACTAGCCAGTATACAGGCCATAGGTGCAGCCAAAGCCGGAGTGTTAGCCACAACCACCCTTCCTGCAATGCAGTCAGCTCCGATGAAGCGGATAGGCCTTGGCAACAGCATGGACATTTATCCGGAGCTTTGGTGCTGTGTGGGGTGTTGCTATCCCTTCTGCGGCGTTCAACTTGAGAGTTAATCAACTACTTGACTCGGTTGAGGATGAAGTTTTGAGGCATCAGCCTGCCAACGATAGTGCCTACGGATTAGCTTCGGGCAACTTTATAGCCTCATTCAAGGCCAACCCGGTTTTGAAGTCTCAGACCAAGAGTATCTATGTCGACAACCTCCGACTATGTTAGCAGGTAGGAATTGGGTTCTGATTACTCAATTTCTTGATTGCTTTATTCATAAAGGAGACTCCAGTGTGAACGGAAATAGAAACAGAGTTTGGCATGGAAACTGTACCGAATGAAAATGAGAGGCGACAACGAGATAACAAGAGCAAGGGCCTAGCGGATAGAATAGTTGGAAATGAAGCGTCACCGAGAAGCTAGGAGTAGTCTATTCATTCGCACATGGAATGGTTGAAACGCGTGAATAAGATGGAGCATCAATTTCTAAGGACTTAGCTAATACGTATGTATGCCCGTAAAGTCGACCACCCGATCACTAGGGCTCAAATAGCTTCCAAAGATACAGCGAATCAATTTTCTCTTTTTATTGTGAATGGAGAAAGCAAAACAAGGTACTCAACCATATTGCGAATTGGAGATTTTCTGCCACATTTAATAACAATGTTATTTCTTCAGCTCCCTTTCGTAACCCTTAGAGTGGCAGTTATGTACTTAAATACATAAATACGCTGCTCAAAATGTGGTAATATCCATCTGCGTAAACGATGTGGCGGATCTCAAAAGAGGGATGAGGAGCTACTGGGAATGCTACTGGGAAGAAAAACGTCGCAATGCCTAGAAGGCATTGGCTGGCTCTAGTATCTCTGATGACTAAGAATCTAGCTACGTATAGACTACGTGGCTGAGTAAGTCAGAAAAGCCCGGCTCGCACTCGCTTAACCACCGCAAAGCTTGTATCCCACAAGCTTTTCTGGGTATCCGTAGGCTAAGCTTTCGTAACCCCTGACCCGATCGCCGGGCCCACAGAGTAATGTTACTGTCAGTTTAGTGCAGATCAAGTTCCCAGGATATTCGCCGTGAGACG
Source organism: Lasiodiplodia mahajangana (assembly GCA_029590625.1). Lineage (NCBI taxonomy): Eukaryota > Fungi > Ascomycota > Dothideomycetes > Botryosphaeriales > Botryosphaeriaceae > Lasiodiplodia > Lasiodiplodia mahajangana. The sequence continues at coordinate 7,097 of JAPUUL010000036.1, forward strand.
CCGTATACTGTGCCTCTGGAGATGGTAATTCTAGTATCCAAGCGGCCCACAGGACGAACTTCTTCACCAAACTATCGGCCCTATGGCTGAACTCCCCATTGCTTACGAAGCAACTTTTCGCTGAAATCGGCCACCTCTCGTGAATTCTATATGTACGTTTTAGGGGGTCTACGTTTGTGACTTGCTGTGACATTCGTCCTAGCTATTGCAGATATGTTCTGCATTGATGCGGACTATTAGCAACACCCCGTTCCAGTCGAAGAACCCACGTGCCTTCAGGTCCCAGCATTGTGGCCTAGTCTTGTGCAACCAAGACTTAAAATAATAATACGCCACCCTTGACGTCAGCTTACTCCGGACCAACTCAGCCGCGCATTATATGTCTCCAAACGGCCAATATTCAACGCCTCCCGACCAATAGTACCAAGCGGCTCTATTCGGTCAGAGTCCTTTAGGACTAACTAACGAAGTTAGCCTGACCGTTATGAGAGGAGATGACATTGACTACGGTTCGCACTGAGGTCAGTCTTACCGTATCACATGACTTCGGAACGGATAATAGAACCGCAATGACTGTGTGATGTTGTCATAGGAGTTTTCCAGTCACCACGAACCTAGCATGTTACTCGATGCGATTGGCGCCATGGGTTGCCAATACGAAGTAATCTCGTTGTCGGCCTTGAAACCCTTCGTTTGTGCCGCTCTCTTTTTCCCTCCTCATGACTTCGTCGTATGCTAACGATCCGCGGCTCACATCATCTTGGCGTTCTACTTCACCCTGGACCGTGAGAGGGATCCTTGCAAGCTTGGATGAACGGGCTTGCTGGGCTGATTCTAGCCGTAGCACCGACTGATCCGACTCTTATTGTCTTCCGATCTCGCTTTCGCGATGAGGTTGTCGGCTACCGAAAATCATCCATCTCTGAGACAGGGCTCGATGTCAGCGAGTATAAATATCCCCAAGGGACTCACGCTTGGCAGTGGATAGAATCACGACGGCATCATCCTATTCATTAGCCTTAGCCTCAGCACGAGCCCTTTTTCTCGACTCATCTAGGCCAATTGTTCCTCCATATCCAATCAAGATGCAGTCTTTCATGCACCTGGCTCTCACTGCCGTCGCGCTCTCTCAGGGGTAAGATATATTGGCCCTTTCCGAACTCCACGACATATCCTAGCCTCACCTCTCCGATCACTGTGTTTGCTCCCTCCTCATACTAATATCTTCTCAGCGCTCTCGCAGTTCCTGCCCCAGCAGTGACCACTTTCCCAGGCTCTTACGAGTGTCCTACGGGGTACACGACTATCACCACCACGCTGACTCATCGGGAAGTGTGCCATATTGCATGCCCTATCATTACGAGCACCTGCAGCCCGGGGCAGCTGCCACATACTCCGTTTCCTTCTACTACGACTACCTTGGCACCATCGTGTACCGTTGAGGTAATCGTTGAGCCGCCAATCTGCGGTAATTGCAATACCTGCCAGCCGCTACCTACAGCCTAGGGTGATTCGCCAGAAATGGGACTTAGAGGGGCAAAAAGTTCGGCATCCAGCATGCATGGACATGGATTACGGGGGTTTAAAGCCTAGAAAGGATAGTAGGATTGGGGTTGGGGCGGGGCTTGAAGGACAATACGCCCTACTAACACTAGAAGGCTATTTTTTGGTCGAAACTTTAAGCCTTCATATGTTAAGGGGGCCAAGGTCATTTCCCATGCCTATGAATACTTTCTATTAGTTGTAAAACATGTCCATCTTGAATTTCATAAAATGTTTGGGCATATAATGTGATCAAGCGAAGCTGCATCTTGTGAACCGAGCCCGCAGTTTTGGCATCTCTAGGAGGCCCAATGCCCGGAAAAGAGAAATATCGAAAGTAACTATCCGTCAGGACCCACCGTGTAGCAGCGATGACCTAGTAGAGCTGAATCTTGGCGGCAGCCTGCGGCTAGGGCTGAAGCTGAAAAGCGGAACACAGGAAACCGAGCCGGCGGGAATCCCATGCTACCAAGATGGGTTAACAGAAGTATCATTACGCCAAGTGTCTCATAACACAGTTCTAGAACCCCGCTAGCAGGCATCATATATTTTCTTATGAGAAATGGTCCTCGGGGCATAGCCTTCATATTTATATTGAGTTTGGCGTTTTGATGGTGCCTAATTTTGCAGTATTTCCCCCGAACCAGTGTTTGTTTACCAGAATTGTGCGGTTCTCATGCTCATACATCTTTTTAAGCAGCTTCCTGATTTTCGCATGTACTAAATTTGCCTCTTTTTCTTTTTCTTTCTTTCTATTCCCTTCTTCTTCCTCCTCTCCTTTAGGCACAGCCTATGATTCACAGTATGTCTGTTCCTATTCATGCCGTAAATACCGGCCACGTTGCATACATATACACAGTGCCTAATGATCTTTGGACTGAAAGATGAAAGTGTAGGGGGAAGTACAGCGTTGCCATCGGTTGCTAACCTATAACTAATAGTCTAGGGATCGGTCAATGTCTTACGGGCTTCCTACAGTGTTCGTTATGTGGTGAATTCTTGCGTTGCTTAGGCTGTGAGAATGAGCAGCCCCCGGCCTCTAGTATGACTGTGGCTTCCGCATGGGCGATCTACTATATGACTAGGATGGATTTGAACGGCTGCATGCTTCCCACTATCCCAAATGTATAAATTACAGCCGCTTTGGATCGCGACGGTGCGGGCCGTACCTTAAGTAGCGCTTTCGCAGGCCGTATGCCCCTAAGCTGTGAGTACTTGTACACTCTTCCGGCTTACCCCTGAACGGCATGTGCATGGGTGCACGACGGCCGGCAGTAACAGGCGGCCTAAAATTGTATAAAAGTTGCTTAGAAGTAATATAAAAACTAGGACATCGACTAGTACAAAAGCCCACGGGATTAACTGCACCTAGGCGCCCATGGGTCTACTTGGGTCCTTGGGCACTTGGCATTGGGCTGGGTTTTCAAATCCTAATGCCCATATTCAGATCCTACTCGGATAGGTCGTTGTATAAGATCACGAAAGCTTAAGCTACACGCAGTGCGGGCTGATGGTATCAAATCGCACCAGAGTTATTGTCTATGACTAATCGATGCGGGCTAGAAGGAAAAGAAAGGATGCGCCTTTATATCCGAAGAGAATGGCGAGCCTTTATCTGATACCCCCTTTCTAAACTCTTGAATCAAAGCCCTCGCACCACTGCCCAACTTCCGTTATAATCTGCCCTGGAATCCCCATGCGCCTCGAGATACCCAACTGAGAAACAAGTGAGAGGCGCCTATTTGCCCGACTAAAAAGGGAGAAAAGGAAATGAGATCCCCGTTAAGCAATATATAAAAGCGCAATACCGTCGACCGAAAAGTCAGGCAATTTGGCCTTACGAAAGCACCCTGACTAATGGCTTGATGGTGGGATAATAGGGTTGTAGTACCGGAATCGGTTCGCGGGGTCATATTTATGTTTGAGCGCACGCAGTCTTTCTAGTTGCCCATCGTAGCCGTAGATACTCTCAAGAGACTCGTCACCGAAGGCGTAGTTCAGGTATGTTGTTGGCCTGCGTCCGGGCTGCCCGGCATTCCACAAGTTGCGCGTCTCTTTAGCCCACTCTTCTGCAAAGCCTTCAAGACTGCTTTCTTGCGTGAAGGGTACGTCGAAAAAACTACGTGTTATGAGTTAGACTGGCATTTAAAAGAAGAAGTTGATACTAGGTAAGCATCTTGAGAAGGCCGATGGCTTACTTTAGTATAAACTCGTCGCGCTGTGAGTATGACGATCGTTGCCGAGGAACCTTTGTAACGGCATCGACCGAGTAGAGCTCCATAGTAGCCACAGCGGAGGACAGTTCCGGATGTTTCTTGATGTTTTGATTGAACAAATCGTAGATCTGGCGCTGGGCAGTAACGTTGAAGACCTGCAGGTTTACCGTGGTCGTAATATGAGTTCGGTTCTTCTGGCAGTTTTCACTGTCATCGTCGGTCCCCTGGATGGCGGCGACCTGGGTATAAGGAACGTTCCCCTCTATTCGCGCTACATTCTGAATCTTCTCGAAAGGTGCCAAGTAGGGTGCGGCATCCTTGGCAGATCCGGCGTAGATGAAGGACCAGGTGAGAGTTGCCTTATTTGAATCAGTTCCCAAAATCTTCACATTGACAGAACTTGGCGAAAGCCAACTAGCATACCTTGTCCTTAGAATACTGAGGGTTCATGCTGTATACTCCCACACTACCCAATTCACCAGGCGCTCCAGTCCCGTTCTTGTAGAGCTTGTTGACCTCTTCGAATACTGAATCTATCTGGGCATCAAGGAAAACGTAGTTCCTATAATACCATGTATTAAGTTGGCGCGGGTGGAGCTTGAGCTCGAAGCTAGTAACAATTCCAAAGTTGTGTCCCGCTCCTCTAAGGGAATTGATTATTAGCAATCAATAACGCGGGCGACTGAAGAAATGAATCACAGAGAAATGGGATAAGAATGTAAGCCTCCAAATACATACTGCATAGCCCACCAAAGATCGGGATGGCTCGACTGATTTATCCGAATAGCTGTCCCATCCGCCAAGACGACGTTCAAGTTCACTAAGTTGTCGCTGATGAGACCATACAGTCCTTGATAACGGCCATGACCGCCGCCAAGACCTGGGCCCATCATACCGACGCAAGTGCAACTTCCGGTAGCTGAGTTCTGTTAGTTACAAGTTCTTTTAGGGTGACGGGTGTGTTAAGGAGACAAACTAGCAACAAGACCGCGATCCCAGAGGTAATCAATAACTTGCCCATCATATGCACCGCCCTGAAACCACGCTGTCTTCTTGTCGGGTTGAATATCGATATCTCTCAAGAGAGACATGTCGATTTGGATACCAGAGAACTTCCCAACGCTTGTGGTCAAGGCATGCCGCCGATTCATCGCCATGAACGGTATGCTATTCCGGTTGGCATATTTTACCTACTTACCGTTAGATGCTAGAAAATAATGTTCATACGTGAGGGGAGGGTGTTTACGATTTTGGCCACGTCCGATTCGGCTCCAGGTTGAACAACCACTTGAATAGTTGGAGGGTCGAAGGTTTGATACCTTTCTGTCGTATTTTCAAAACGGCTATCCCCAGGCCCAAAAATGGTCGCCGAATTGGATAGCTGAGGGCCCAGCTCGCTCCTTGCTTGCTCTGAGGTTAAGTTATGACGAGTAAACCTCGGGGAGAGATTGTAAGGGTATGGAATAGTAGTTGTCGATGCAAAGGACTGTAGTAGCCCTAAACATGAAGCTATAAGATAAGACAAACGAGCCATTTGAGCGGTGACACACGATAAGCCAGATGGCTGGTGCGGATGAGTTACATGGCGAATTAAGTGTCCAGCGCTGAAACGTTATATATAGTCGAGATTGTCATTTATCACATTGAATATCCAGCTTCTCGCATAAAAATACAAAATCAACATGATCAGTCTTTGTATCCAACTATTTCTGGAAGCCGGCCTCATCCTAATGGCTTGCGCCTCATTGTTAGTGTTATTTACAGACCTTCAGCTGCCCATCCAGAGCCATAGGCTTCTACAAGTCGCCCCATAGTATTTACATATCATACTATCATATAGTGTCGCATTGGGTGGAGTATGAATGCCATGTGGCACCCATGTAGCTTTGAATTACTATGTTGCCGCATCATTTACCCATCGACTTCATACCGAAATCCTACGATTGACCCCCATCAGCGGAATAGGTTAAAGAGCCGGGTATCCTGCTCACGAGGCTTATTCCTTCTTCCTACGTTTGACTCCTCAAACACACGAGATAACAAAAATATTGCGTAATGGCGTCCTGGGATGTGGTGGCGCTGGGCTTGAGCTAGTAGGTAAGGTACATCGGCCGTAGGGCTGAGACTGTTGAAGAAGCTGCTGTAGCACACTCAACGCCTCGTGGCATTACTCGATTCTTTAATCATAATAGGAATTAAACTTAGCTTTTTATTTCTCTTTTAACGCATCCTGTATGAGGAGTGTTCATAATCGAGTCATGGCTAATGTCGTTGCGGTACTCACCGAAGAAAGATCAAGCTTGCGGGGTGCACTACCTTCTAGGTACCCCAATTAGTGAGAGGGGAAGATAGGCCGTTCAAGAGGCTGCTGCAACTTGAAAGTTCGCCTGGTAATCCTTCAAATCGTACGTACGCGTCCTCTAGGTAGTATTACTATCGTAAGCAGCCATGGCCACGCCCTCGAATTAAACGAGTCAGCAGTTGAATGGTAGATTGTAGGCAATGATTAGACTTAAATTACTCAAAAATAGTACGAATTAACTCCGCGGTAGCCTAAGTAAAGCTTCATCACGATATTATATTACTAAGAGGTGTGTAGTTATAATTAGGTCGGGTCGCCTCGTCTTCGTCGGTGGCCTCAGCAAATCATAATAATAATACGCATTGCTAAGGCTGATCGAGATTAGCCCCTGCGAACAATGCCTTTAGTGAGATACGAATATGCTTAGATTCCCTGCAAACAGTAGGACTCTCCAACTATAAAGAGATATAACTAGCATATTAGATTAAAACCCGAACTAAGTAGTAGTATACCTATGTGTTAATTTGATGCTTTGTGTTACGCCGTAAATAGGCTTTGATTATGCTTCGAAATAAAATAACAATTAACTTCTACTTCAGTAGAGATTAGCTTTCCACCTTTCTATAGAAAAGCCCTTCGCAAATCAAAGCGTGATCGCAGGTGGGAGGGCAAGGTACATAGATGGAAAAGCGGAAGAAGGGGGGGGGGGGGGGGCCGTGGCTGATCTGCAATTCCCACGTGGTCATAAGGCCAGCACCGAACTACAAACATGGGTCCTTACATTAAGCACTAAGGGCCCAATGTTTGAGTGAGCGGGCAGTCATCCATTTCTCTGCGCGCGCTCCATGGGGCTCTTCTGTCAGTTTTCGGCGAAACTCCGTGCGCTCGCCTGACAAGTCGAGAAGAGAGAATGGAACGCAAGTTCGTCGTAATGCTATCAGCTGCATGCCCATTGATAGAGGTTAAAAGTATGGCGATTGAAGTTCTGTTCGTAAAAAAAGATTGTGTGTACTGGATACATCTTACCCACGTCCCGGCCGCGGAAATGTAAGTCCGGTTGATTCAGCTGTATTATGACAGCTGGAGCTGAGAGTCGACAGCCCTACCTTGGCAGCTATTTTAGGTCCTTGCTTTATGTCTCAATCCTAGACGTAGGTAAAGGGCAAATGGCAAATCTAAGTAGTTCCTGAGAATTATCGAGCTATCGACTGTGTAGCAGCAGACTACTACATAGGTCACTGGCAAATACGCTGCAGTTAGCGGATAATAATGGGAAGCGGGGAGGCGTACCGCCTGTAGGAAAAAGAAAAAACACACATGCAGGGGCCTGTATCATATAGCCAGCCGGATAGCTGAATGCCGGAGGGATTCGCACATTCTTGGTAATCCCGCAGTATAGTAACTCCAGCTCAGAATGTCCGTCCCTTCAATCGCCTATACTAATCTTTTATAGCGCTAATCTGAAGGCTTATGTTTCCTTGAGAAACATGGGATCTCGCCGTAGGGAGGATCATACGCCACCGTAAGGGGCCGTCACATGAGAAAAGTCATGAGCCACGATTGGTGCCCACTAGGAGCCTAGCATAGATTAATCTACGAGACGTTGTCTTGAGAGCCGAAATCATATTTCGAATCGGCCCCTCGGTATCTCCTATCGGTCTAAGTCCGCATGAATGAAGACCAGCTATTCCTAACCGCAATATTACTACGCCACTTAGTCACTTACCATCTGCGTCGTCGTTCATAGCATTTGGCTCACCATATATCGTGCCCCTATAACAGCGGGCTGTGCCACGCGCTCCGTACATGCGAACTCGCCATATCTCTCCTCAAGAGCTTGCGTCAACATCGTTCTGTATAATTCGTCCTCCATCATTCCCCCGGCCAGCACAAGGCCTGACTTAATGGGGTCGATTCCCCCAGCTTGTATCAGCAACGCTACCAGGTTAACGAGACTTGACACTCCAGCATCAACGATACGCTTTGCCTCGCTACCGGAGCCTGCCATTGACAGAACGAGTTTGGCTACGCTGGCAATACGCTTAGTTGCTGCGATAGTGGCATCACCGACTTGGTGTAAGTCCGGATCCGGGGCGAGGATGGTACTAAGAAGGGTTTCTGGCTTAGAGTCTGGGCAAAGCTCCTGAAAATGATGGAAGACTGCCTGTGAGAGAGGCGGCAACGTTTGAGTCGCAGCGGCTGGGTCTCGGTCTTTATGCATGCTATAGAGATCAGATGAATACAGCGCTGCGCGAAGCGCTTCGCGTCCGATGCCGTAGGCGGAACCATCGTCGCCAAGAAGACATCCCCATCCACCTACGCGGTGTGTTCGCTGGAACTGGCCATCAATCTTCGCGTAGCTCATCGCGACGGATCCCGTTCCGGCAACAACCACCACCACGGACTCCAACTGCGCTTGACTCGCCAGGGATATCGGGAGCAAATCGATATCGGTACTAACTCTCAACGTTGGGCCTAGAGGAAGTCTAAGTAGCTGGGAGAGTGATTTGTCGATTGATGAGCTTAGTGGCTGTCTACCATATCCTGCCATGCCGATCCAGGCAGCCGACAGTTTGATGCTGTGTACCTGATGGCCCTTCGTAGTTTTACAGTTGTCAACTGCGTCCTGGGCTGCTTTCAATATAGTGGACATGGCAGCATCAATACCGATGTTAGTCCTAAGGAGGTGAGCGACGAGGAGGGTAAGAGAGCTAAGCGACCACGTACACGTTACAAGGGCCAGCCATCCCCACGCCCATCTCGCCGTCTTTAGACATAACAACGGCCTTGCAGCTAGTGCCTCCCGCATCAACGCATAGGACTAAGCCGTTATCGAGGTCCCCTTCAGATGATTTCCTGTTCTGAGCTTCTTCAAACACACGGGTGAGGATACCCTGATGCCGATGGAGGCTGTCTTCTGCCTCTGCAACCGGCACCTTTAAAACGATCGTGACAGCGGCTAGCTTGACGCTCCCATGGCAGCATTTTAGGATCTGGTCCAGCTCTGCGTCGGATTGATTGCAAGCATCACCACCAATAAGCCGAAGGATGTTCCTGGCTCGATACTTGAGCTTGACGTTAGTAGCTTTAACGTCAATCATCTGTGCTGAGTTAGCTAGGATTAATTGCCTCACACGGAAGAAGCCGAACACTCACTAGATTCCCATACGTCTTGCCGAGTTTAATCATAATACCAGTGCTGATCATATTCAAAACTAGCTTCGTCACTGTTCCGGCCTTCATCCTCGTGCTCCCAGTAATCACCTCCGGACCAGTCACTACAGAAATAAGGTGGTCCGCGTTGCCCTCGAGCTCGGCTTCTGAGGGGGAGACGCAGACGAGGGCAACGGTAGTAGCACCCAACGCTTTCACGTAGGATAAACCACCTAGCACGTATGGCGTGCGGCCTGAAGATGCAATCCCAATTAACGAGTCTACTTTTGGGTTTAAGTTGAACTCCTCCAAATCGGCCGCAGCACCATCCCTATCGTCTTCGGCGCCTTCTTTGGCACGACGAAGGGCATAGTCACCGCCGGCGATCAGTGCTATGAACTGGCCCGACGGAGCGGAATACGTAGGAGGTATCTCGGATGCATCGAGGACACCTAGTCTATGCCATCGACGGGTCAGTACCGTCGCTGTTCTCCTGCGCCATGCGCCTAGTACAGGTAGGGAGTTAGAGCCGCAAGGTCGGTTTTCTTACCTTCCACTAGTCCCAGCGCCGATGTAAAAGACTCGGCCGCCATTGCGCACCCGTTCAGATAGAACATCTATAACATCAGCAATGGCGGGTATGCATCGCTCGACTGCCAATGGCACCTCGCGGTCCTCCCGATTGAGGATTTGGCAGAGCTTAAGAGTAGGCACACTGTCAATGCTAGTTGTCCGCGGGTTGCGCTTCTCAGTCTGCAAGTCGGCGAGCCGAAATGGTGTCGACATTGCTTAAACTGCACGGTCTGGTCTTTCCCTCTGATCTGACTAACGTGAGCAAAGATCTTACGATATGAATAATTGCGAGGGCGTTGACCCACGCGTCGCCCATCATTAGCGTCGCACTTACTAGGTCATAATGTAGCCGTGATACTATCTCCGTAAAGCTCCGCCTGATCCCACTCCATTATTCATCCTGTGACCCATGCTTGATGGGCAACTCGTTACTTTGATACATTTCTAGCCCTTCCCCGCCGGTCGGCGAGCGATTATCAAAGGTAGCGGGGAACGGAATACGAGAGACCGCTTCCCATCGCTTCAATTGGCCATCTGCATTCTGTTTCTCCGCACAGCATGCAGCCGTATCGCGACATATCTACGTATCTAGTAGGAATGAGATAAGCGGACGATCAACGCATGTAACGTGCCAGAGGGCAGCGCCGCCAGCTATTTGGCCGAGCCATCGGCCTCGTCCTGATAAATATATGACTGCGGCTAGCCCACCAACGTTTTGAATCACTCATCAAACTAATGTCGCTACTGAGACCCCAGTGCCTCAAACCTCTAGATAGCCGCAAGTAGAGTAGTGCACCATGTCTAATGATACGAAAGAGACACCTCCAATCGACGACCATGCCACTACGAGAGGGCTAGAGCCACAGCAGGGCAACTACAGCCAACCTCAATCGTCTAAGCTAGTTCGCTTCTACGCTCACCCATGGACGCAGATTTTGCTCATCAGCGCGATATGTTTCTGTCTCCCTGGCGTAAGTGATCAGGGACCTAATATCCATATTAAGACCGAATCAAGTCTAATACTAATACTGGAATGCAGATATATAATGCTCTCAGTGGTATCGGGGGCTCAGGTCAAGTCGATCCGACCGTGGCTGCTAATGCCAATGTTGCGTTACTGTCCACTACCGCAGCTACGGCTCTCTTCATCGCAGGCCCGATATTCTCGTGGGTCGGACCGCGCATCTGCTTTTTAGTCGGCGGGTGGACGTATGCTCTCTACACCGGCAGCTTGCTGCACTTCAATCATTATGCAAACGGGCCTTTCGTCATCGCCTCGGGTGCTATCCTCGGTATCGGTGCTTCTTTCATCTGGATAGTGCAGGGAGCTATCATGACTACTTACGTGGAAGAGTCGCAGAAAGGCAGAGCTATCGCCGTGTTCTGGATCATCTTCAACCTCGGTGGCGGAATCGGGTCGCTAGTCTCCTTCGGCTTGAACTACCACTCCACGAGTGGTACCGTCACCGACTCGACATACATTGCCCTGTTGGCTATCATGGTCTTTGGCTATTTTCTCGGTTTCTTCATCTGCTCGCCATCGCGCATTCGACTTGCCCAACTGCACAACGCTGTCGAGACTGAGAAGCGCAGCATCAAGGGCACCATCATAATGGCCGTCAAAACCATAACGAGGTGGCGCGTAGCTTGCATGATCCCGCTTTTCTACTCCGCCAACGTATTCTACAGCTATCAGCAGAACGAGGTCAACGGCCGAACGTTCAACATTCGTACACGCTCCCTAAACAGTGCGCTGTATTGGATAGCGCAGATGCTCGGCGGCCTCATCATCGGCCTCATCCTCGACATGCCGTGGTTCAAGCGCGGCATGCGCGCTCGCATCGGCTGGGCCGTCCTCATCATCACCGGTTCGGTTATCTGGGGAGGCGGGTACGCGTTCCAGCTGTGGGAGAACAAGCGCATTGCCGCCGGCCACATCCAAGACATCGACTACACACAAGGGCGCATCTCGGCCGGGCCGATCATCCTCTATATCTTCTACGGCGGTTACGACGCACTATGGCAGGGCTTTGCCTACTGGCTCATTGGCACCGAGTCCAACAGCTCCGCGCGAGCCGCTATCCTCGTTGGGGCATACAAGACATTCCAAGCTGCTGGCGGCGCGATGGCATGGAGGATCAACGCACTCCATACGAGCGCATTGACGCAGCTAGGTATGAATTGGGGCTTGTGTATCGGGTCTCTTCTCGTCGTCTTGCCAGCAGTATGGACTGTTTCCGATCACACTACCGTCGAGGCAGAAGCCGGATACGGAGGAAGGACGCAGGAAACGGTCCCTAAAACGATCGAGGACTGATATCCTGCGCGGTACCAGTCCTTGGCTGAGCAATCGGCTTCGAGTACTTGCAACGCCTCTTCTGAATACTCCACGCGCTCCTGTTTAATGTAAACTCTTCTCCGTCTTGATCTAATTTTAATTTTGAATCTAGCCTTTAAAAGCGCTAGTGTGCTTATGGAACCCTAACCATAGTTGGGTTAGGTGAGTTTTGGACCCTACCCTGGCTCAGATGATCCAAGAGATTCGAGCAGATGAAGTTTGTGGTCTTAATATGTTAAACCTGAGATCGCTGCGGTAGACTCAGAAGATTAGAATCGACGTGTTATTTACTAAGACAGCGTAATCTAGCGCTTTTTGAATTGTATATCCCCTTCACTTGCCCAGTTAGCACAATACTAGGCACATGAGATCTAGTTATTCGGACTAGGTATCGACATATGTTTTCTTATCTCAGTAGCAAATCAAATTGGGATAGTATGGTTCTATTGAAATCACTTGAGTGTTACTTAAAGAGGTATTGGCTTGCCGTTTCAATATCACTTGCTGACCAATTTTCACTCTTCATCATTCTCAACGTCAAATTGAACTCTACTCAACTTAGCCCACCGCCTGTCTGGCTGATCGTATCTTGGCGCATGACATAAGCCGGTTGAAGAGTTGTGGGGCAGAGAATCCAGCTTACTCTTGAGAATTAGCTGCCAACCTGTACTAGCATGATAAGATCGGCTTACATTGTCCACGCCCAAAACAGGCTTAACCTCTATCGCGCTTCGCACGCCTCACGTTCGGACACGCCTCCGGTTTGAGGTGTCACTAGATACACACTGTGCCCGATGTTCAAACTACAGAGTCAGCAGATATTCGAAGGCAGCAGATGGGTTCCTCCTCGGGGAGGCCTAGCCTACTTGGAGGCCGTGGAATCTTCTATGAGTGAGTGATTCCTTCTACCCAGGGTGTTTTTAGAGGCGGACTCATCGTTTGGAAGATAAAACACCGTCAAGCCAGCTTCTCCAGGGCTATCTATATGATCATGAGGTAGAAGATTGGGTGCACCAGCACAACAAATTCGAGTCCGGAGTAGTACCGACAATTCGCTTGATATTTTGTGATCGCATTGGGTGGAAACCTCTCGGTTTCGCAATGTCAGGCTCTTCATACATCACGCTAGAAGAGGAATTCGGTCTTGGGCATCAAGTGCTTCCTTTACTTTCCAAAAATGCAGGCCAACACTACTGCTCCTTAAAATATGCGAGCACAGGTGACGCATTGAAAAGCCTTGGTAGGGTCACATTATATTCCACATTCCCGTCCACCTGTTAACCGAGACCATCTCCAAAACCAGAATTCACCATCAAGTGGCCCCAGATGTATCAAATAGGCAACTGTGGGTTTTCCCTGAGACACGATTTCGCGACCAGAAGAACGCTCTGTTTTGCACATGGTTGGGATATGGTTGTTCAGACAGATGCAATCCCCGCTAGAGAAAGGTTTACGCCCTATTTCGATGAGATCGAGAAGCATATGAGGCCGGCAAAGCGCCTCTGGTCACATCCTCTTTTTCTCCCCACAGTGTTCTTAGCTGAGCACCTATCAAGAGCAAATCGATTCAGATCTCATCTATCATCGCGAGTTGTGGAGCTCGAAAAGGAACTTGGAGTTACGAGATCCGCGACCCTTTCATGGAAACAAGAGAATACTTTTGAGGCGATCCAGGACCTCATAGCCAACCGGCAGGTCCGTATGAATCTAACAGCAGAGCTAAACACGCGGATTACCGATGCCACAAATTTCCAAGTAGTCCTAACCTGGATTAATGAACATTGCCAATTTCTTGAAAAGTACAAGGACATTGTGCACAGATTAAATCCTCATCCCGATAAGAATGAGCATAGGCAATTAGAAGAGTACTTGGACTTCCTAATCGACAATACGAAGTCTATGAATACCAATGTCGACTCCTTGAAATCAAGACTCGAGCTACAGCTGAACGTGGTGAGGATGAGAAGCTCCCTCGCAGACATATACTACGCATACTGACAACCTCTTGACTAGTTGTATAACTTCGTCGCTCAGGTCGATAACGATTTGAATGTCCGTATGGCTTACCGTGCTGGCCTAGATGGTACGGCGATGAAGACGCTCGCCTATGTCACCGCCATCTTTCTACCACCAACCTTCGTAGCTGTATGTGATGTGTTAACTTATTTCGGAATGGTGGCTAATTCTGTTCGTACAGACGGTGTTTAGTATGTCTATGTTTGATTGGCAGGCATCAACAGGCTTACCGGACTCGGTAGTGTTGGTACCTGACTTCTGGATCTTCTGGGTTGTCAGTGTCCCTTTGACACTCGCCGTCTTGGTTGGGTGGCGTTATTGGTTACGCTTTGAGAAGAACACGCTCCAGAGCGAATACAACATGCAACAAGCTGATAAACAGCCCAGCTATGGTAGGCGAACGAGCACCGGAAAAGGCTTTAGGCAGAGTGCCTAAGCTATGCATATAATAGACTGTATTAGCGCCATCAACATACAAGACCCTTGAATATAGGCAGAGCGTTTTAAGAGCAGCACATACTTGTGTAAAGTCCCTCCTTTACTGATTTGCTTGCCTTATATCTAGCGTCGCTTATGGTTTAGCGCTGACTTAAACACAAGGTCCTCGCCAAACAGCCCCCAAGAAATAAGGCGAATAGAGCATTAGGGAACAGCATGTCGCCGAGGGTGCGACTGTAGTATTCCTTGTCTCGTGTGAGATAACCTCATGGACAATAGGCTTCAACTACGAAGCACAATGGTAAACATCAGGAATTGTAACACACCTTAATTGCCCCTTGGAAACTACTAACGATTTTGAAAAAGGGAATGTAATGACTTTACCAATCAGCCGATTGATGGAGGGAATTTGAGAATGTGGATGGAATGTGACAACAAAGACAAAACAGGAACTCTAAATAACAAGATTTGCATATACTCCCTCAGGTTTGATGATCCTGCGTTTTGGTTACCGTTTTGAACTTTACGTTATAATCGCACTTCGTTGCGGCTACTTTCATTAATCAGGTCAAACAGGAATCTCTAACGGCCAGTGAACCGTGACCCCCGCCCTCATCTCTGGTCCAGAAAACACACTCAAACTCTCCATCAAAGGGCACCTGGAAGATGTACGTGGTATCAACAGCCGTTCTGCTGCTCAACCGTAGCTTCAATCGGTAATTCCAATGTTTTCGTCGATAATAACATTATGATAAATCAAACGAATAAAGGGGAGGTCTATGTCATCCGCCACCTGCTTGGTATTATGGCTTAATTTAATAAACCTCTATAGCCAGAATTATTGATTATATGGACTACCTAGCTAGGTAAAAAAATCCGACTTTGCCGCTTCAATATAGTATCATATGTCAGCCAAATTCCACACCGAATTCGCTATGACGTAGTGGTAGCGCGTGTCACTTGTAAACCATGCACCTCTTGCAAGCTTCAAGAATATGACAAGGTCTCTCGTTCGATCCGGGATGGCGAAAAACGTACTACTGCCTTTTTCTTCGCGGATTATGTACATATTTTATGGTTATTCCATAGTAGTAGTAAGCAAGGATCATTTTCATATTAGGTGCAGCAGTACCATGCTTTCGCTGTGTATGTATCTTATTTTGTCAAGATTCCAATGTAGAAACTTCTTTCGCACATTTATTATGTGCAGTTATTAGAGTTTGGAGTAGGTAAGCATCACCCTCCACTCGCTGTAGCTGGGGCTCATTTAGTGGTCCAGGTTGCTGGATAGAAGTCGTCGTGTAATCTGTGCACTGATAGCAATACATGGCATAGGCTGCCATGACCATGGCTACCTATGGCCACATACCTTTGCTCCTAGGGTACGAGAACGAAGGATATATTGGTATATAGGTAGCTAGCCATCAGAAGTAGTGGTTGGGGTTCCTCGTACGTCAACAAGTATTCAGGACCTAGTACCAGATGCCCCGTGACATAGGCTTAGCCGGGCTCACAACATATCTTGTGCAGATACGTACGTTACGGCGCAACATAAGTATGGATACGTCCCACGCGAAGTATTTTAAACACTGGTGCAAATAAGCCAAACCATTACTATGCACCGCTTGTGACTCGGAAAGTAACTAGCTTCGGTATTTCGTGTAGGTGCCAAGGATGATCATCAACAAATCGTTGTAATTGAGCGGCTGGGTCCCTAAATGGCAGCCTGGAAGGATTGCAAAAAGCGGCACAACACTGGGGCGTATGGGTCCAATAATATTCAAATCAATGTTCACACATTGCTTCTAGAGGTTCTATTAGCTAGACAATATGTAATTATATTTAGTACTCGGTGCGCTCTATTTTCTACTCAGACTTGAAAAGCTCCAACATTTATTTACGCCTCTTGTCTTCGTTTCTCTCTCGTAACTTCATCACTGCCTCTCGCAAACTTGTCTCTATATCATGAAGACCCAAACCGTTCTTCGATTCTATGGTCTCCTCGCAGCTACGGGTGCCCTTAGCCAGGGCGACGATATTCCCGATCTAATAGCGGATGGCCCTTTTGCTTTGCGTGTCAAGGGGCGGGCTTGCAACAGCTCCATTGATGGTGGGATATATATGGAGTGGATGTAAATCGGGACAGGAAGCTAATAGACTATGCTAGGCTATCTTCACACAGTTGACGCTCCCTCGTACCCGGAGCCATCTCTGCTCCTACACTATGATGCATCGCCCGCTTCTATAGCTGAAAATTCCTCTTACCGCTTCTACTTCAACTATACCGGAAGGATGGAATCAGGGGATAACGAGCTAGGATTCTTCGTCTCGGACATTACAGTTGGAGAGCCAAACTCTGTAGGACTCGTGGGGAAAGCTATGTCTCTGCAGTACAGGCCCAATACAAATGTTGCGGTGCCTGCATTTGGCGTAAGCGCAAGCACTGTCGACCTTACTGGCTTTGATAAAGAGCATAAGGCTTTCTTGGATTATTATACGGACGACGCGACCTACGCTCCGAACCAACCAGGAAACTTTAGCCTAGACAATAACTATTGTAAGTCAGGAATTTTGCGTTTTTTTTCTTTTCTTTTCAGGCATTTTACTGACTCCCCTTACCAGATAACTGGGCTATATGCTGGCAGACCTATTCTGCCATTTCCGGCCCTACTTTATCCTGGATCACGACTGGTCAACCTCACAATCCAACGTGCGAATTGGTCGACCTACTTCGGTCTAACTTGTAGATGCCAAGTAAGGTTGGAGATGGTGCACTTTCTTCTTCTAGTCCTTGTATAATAGGCGCCACATCGTGTCTCTCGATTGAAGGGACGAAGCCGATGTTATCAGGTACAGTTTTCAGGGCTGTACGACACCCAATGTCTCAACGCTTAGAACATAATTAAGGAAAATGAAATCAGGAGCAAATGAAGGTGATATTAACGATGAGGGTTTCCCCGGCTTAGTTTTAGTATGAGAGATTAGTCTCATTTTGTTAAATAAAAAGGAAATAAAATGATATTAATAGAAAATGTATGATAGAATATAGACGCCTAAAGGAACTATGAAATAGGAATAGAAGATATGCGAGGCAACACTCAAACTTCTCGGGATAGTCTTCGCTGGATTCACAATTTGCTATCTTCGCGAATCCGCGTATAAGCATAGTGCCATCCCTTGGTTTTCACTATATGACGGTGGGTTAGTGATTACCTATGTTCACATGTAGTCTAGAACGTATAGAGAGGTGTATCATTTGCGGAAATCTGGAATGATAGGATTTGTTTGGGGAGCGCTTACTGTCCTCCCGTACTTTATAGTTCTCCTCCGCAATCCTTAGCACATCTATGTCCAAATCGACAATTGACATACTCTCCGCGGGGCCTAATCGCCCCAAGGCTCCAATATGGGGGACACCGATTTGGCTCAGGCCAGCGAAACTCGTCTTCTCCCCTTTCTCAGGTGGGCCGCCGGCGTTCACGAATACAACGGCACATGTGTTCTCGAACGCCCGGGCTACGACAGTACTGTTGAGAAATAGGGCCTCCCCGTCTGGGTTCAATTCATAGCCCTCATCCAGTACATCGCGCATGGTCCAGAACGCCGGCACACAGATAATCTCCGCACCATCCGCGATCAGCTCTCTGAATGCCTCGGGGAAGGCTAAATCCCAGCAGATAAGCATGCCCATACGGCCGAGAGGAGTATCAAAAGCTTTATGAGGTTCATGAGCTGATGATACGAGATGGGGTCGCTCTGGGTGCCATAAGTTCTTCTTTTGGTATTGCGCAACAATCTCACCATCTCCCGAAATGAAGTAGGCATTGTTATGTAGAGCCTCGCCTTCCGCTACAATGATAGTCCCCGGAACAATGCAGATTTTTAGCTCTTTGGCTAAGTTTTGATATTTTTGTATGCATGGAAAAGACTCCACACACGAAGCCTTGAATCCCGGATCGTCAGGGACCCATGAAGTGAGATGGTACTCTGGTAGCACAACGAGGTGGCAGCCTTTAGCAGCCGCATCTCGTATAAACGATGTGGCCTTCTCGAAATTTTGCGCTGGTAGTAATGGCTATACGAAGCGTAAGCAAGGACATGGTTCCTGGGGTGGCGTGTTGACAATGCGTGCAAATCTAGAGGCTGTGTGCAGGTAAAAGGGTGGTGCGGGGATTCATTGAGAGTAGTGGTTTGCTTCGTTTAGCTGAATGAAGTATTGGAGGAATTGAGAGAGCAGCTACATATACAAGTTTTGAAAGTCTACCAAGATGAATGAGCGCTCACCTTTGGGTGAAGCTGGACTAATGCGACTTTATAATTGGGTGCCATTTCCGATGCAGGCTCGATGATAACTCAACATCAAGTCGCGGGGTTTTAGATGGAAGGTTTATCTGGACTAGTTTCCTTCAGATAGATAAACTAGGATTTGGTTATGGAAATGGATCGCACAGCCACAAATCACAAGCCACACAGCCACAACCCCTTTTCGCACTTTTAAGTGAAGCCAAGGAGAACTCAGCAATGAATGCTCGGAACGATTGAGAAGGCGGCTAGGAATGGTATATAATTGCTCGTTGTACTACTTGGAAACCTAAACCCTAATAATATCACCAGTTATAGGCAGCCAAACAACTGAAAAGCTCAGAATTTGAAGGAGGATGTCTGAGCTCAAGCCTACAAAAGCTTATCGCTGCTGCTTAGTGATTGAGATGAAATGATTAGAGGTTTGAAATATCATAAAATTGCGACTCAGAATAAGATCTTACTGAGGAATCGATTAGCACGAAGTGTCGCACCGGCTACTTGAGCCTTTTCCAGAGCCGAAACTCAAACTACTTATAGTTAAGGGTTGGTGAGCACTTCATATAGTCTCTCCTTATTTCTTTAATGAGTAATTATTCAATCTGAATTGGTCATGTTTCAATACGAAGATAATTTTCATGTCATAAGAGGAACGCCGCAGGTACCTATGGTACAAATAGCTCATAGGTCGAGCTATAACCGTCACTCACGCCCTATCAATATCAGAATCTTGTCACAAATCAACACAATCTCGGTAAGGACATCGGTTTGTCTAACACTCCGTTTGAGTATAGGCAGAGGACCTTCGGTCGGTGCAATCTAAATGACATGGATTCCCCAGATTTGTATTTGATGAGCCTTTAGCTCCCTTGAAAACGGTCGCTGCCAACGTGTTCGAATGTATATAGATTCCTCCTTACTAGCCCCTAAAAACTACTCATTAATGCGTAATCGTCAACTGGAAGAAATGCAGATCAGCAGTCTCCGTAGTTGCCAGATCCTGATTATAATTTCCCGCCTTGAAGAACGCCTTAGGAGTCGTAAAGTAAGTCTTCAAGGTTATAAACGCGTTGTTGTTGATCCTAGCCAGCAGCTGTCCGCCTTCAAACCGGACCTCATACGTAAACCGCGTACCCACTGGTACCGTCCCAATGAGCTGTAGATCTTGCCCACCGCCACCGGCCGCTACCTTCGCAGTCCCAAACTGAATCTTGCCGTCGCTGGTGTAGTATAGCTCCGCAAATGGCTTGTTGAACCCACTATCCGCTTGGAACACCTGTCCAATGCAGATGTTATGCACGTTTGTGCCGACCAAATCGGCAAATAGTCTGTTTGTACCTGTGTTGGGGCTCCAGGTGGCCTTCTCGCCGAGCTCGGTGCGGCACTATGGTTTGCTAGAATCAGTAACTACTCTTTCAGATAAAACCAACGGAGTTCATCATGCGCTCGAGACAAGCTCATCAGGTAAGTCACTATAATTCAAAAATGACATCAGGAATTACATACATGCTCGCTCTCGGCGAACTTGACACAGCCCGTCTTGGAAGGAGTGCCGGGCGCCTTCATTACGAGTGCGCCATCACCGCTCTCCGTGAAGAAGTAATGGTGTCCGGGATCTTGATACCCGCTGCAGCCTACGAGCTGAGCTGGTGGGATGATTTGCGGTGAACCATTGCCTATGGGGAGTTGGAGTTCCCATTTGCTGAGGTCGAAGTTGCCGCCCGGTGCACAACTTGGGTCGAGAGCCCCGGCTAGGGCTAGAGAAGCGAGGATTGTGAGGTTGCCGGTGAGCTCCATATTGGTGTTCAATGGGTACTGGTGAGAAATTGTGTGTATCCTTGACGAGTATGCGATGATTTATGAGTTCAGAAGCGCCCTTATTTCTTGGGTCGGCTCTCGTTAAATAAGTAGAAATTCACCCACCTGGCTGAGACCTTGATTTGGCTTTGCTCCCCTGAATGATGCTTTTAAAAGCTGACACCGAATCACTGAATCCAGAAGTAGGGTTTTAGATCCGTCACTCGCTTCAATTACCAAGCAGTCGTTCGACCATTACATAATGTTTACTTTGATTAACGACGAACCAATCATGTCTTAGAATAAGAAATGGCGAACGTTGGATTCCTCCTTGTCGGATGTACGCGGTGAGCTCAGCTTGATCTGTGGGCCTCTAACGCTCTTAGGAACGCCAACTGCCTATTTAGTGTATCCGCTGATTTGCATTGAGTGTGGTATTATATCGTGCCATAGGCGGCTGAGGCCAGAGATGCATCAATTGGGAAGCTTGGCTGGCGCCAGCATAGCATACCGCCTCATGCTGAGCCTATCCCGGCATCATTAATGCGGAAGATTACCATCTTACTTAATACCCGCTACTCTTACAATTAACCTGCCTTTATTACTCAATAAGACGGAGCTACAACGAGGCGCGGAAATAAAAATTGGTCCTAAACCTATATATATAATAGCTAACTAGCACCTGGAAAGATGGCATTTACAAGACCGCTGTGTGGCAACAATAGTGTGTGAGTTAATTTAAGCGTAAGTTTCCTAGCCGAGCACACTGCCCTAAAGCTCTATTTGTCCTCTCTCTCATTTTACAAATATTCTCATTAGGCTTAATTGATCACTTGAATTTGGCTTCCAATATTGCGTCTGTGACTATCATTCTCAATCTTCGGATTCTCCCGGTTGATAGCTCCCTGTCAGATAGCTAGGCTCTTAGTTTCTCGCTCGTACTTATCCTAGGTGATCGGGCTGCCTGTTGACCATCCACACCAGAGTTGATAACCTTCTCTTAGCGCCCCCAACTATGTGATAAGGATTTACGAGGGACAGTCCCTTCATCATCAAATCTCCTAGGCTTTTCATTTTTTTCGCTTTGAAAGCAACATAAATAAGGATCCCCGATACGACGAAGGAAATTGGAACTAGTAGTCTAAGTTAATTTCTCCCAGTGGCGACACGAATTCGCTTGTAACTTACACATGATCTCCGATACATACCCTAAACCTAAGGCTCCTGTACGATTACGTCGAAATTCAGAGATGTTGAGCGCAAAAAAGGATGATAGGAAGGATAACGGTAACTTAGAAGAAATAGAACTTAGTACAACACTCCTAAATTACACGTAAGAAACTTACAAATATTATCGTGGCTATAGTAAACATCATAATAGCCTGCCCTTGTTCTTCTGATTCTTTCGTCAATTTGAGTAATTCGTCGGCCTGGACACGCGCGGAACGGGCGTCCATAACGTTGCTCTGCTTTTGCTTCAAGTCAATAAGGAACTTGAGCTTTTATCATGCAGTTAGCGTTCGTTATATTCCAATTCAGGTATGGGACTGAGCACATACTGCCTCCAACGCTCTCGCTGCCCGCTCGGCCATTTCATTGACCTCTTCTTCATTCTCTTTGACAGTGGTTCCCGGCAGGCTAGAGTATTCTGCATCACCACCCGTCTCCCAGACTTCATTTCTAGGCCGTTTGGTGTCCTCGTGGCTCCGGCTACCAGCGAGCCTTTTTGGCCGACTTTTAGCTAAAACATCATATTCCTGTTCTGGAGGAATCTCTGGCACTAGATCCATATGTGGTGCAACCTTGGCCCCCCTAAGAGGCTTTTCTCTTACAGTAGTAAGATGATGACCAGATAGTAATTGCCCCGTCTTTGGTTCGCCAACTGTGTCTATCTCAGTTCCATCGGAACTAATCTCGAACAGTGTTTCGGGCATAGTGTACAGCTTATTGTCCGCTCCGAGGCTTTCGGTACTTTGGTTAGTTCTTTTTATAGAATGCATGATTTTTTCCATGGAACGGACGACGCGTTTCTGGTCACTGAATATCATTGCCATGATGTTCAACTCGTCTTGAATGTCTTTAATTTCGCCAATAAGAGTTACTTCGCGCGAAATTTCAAGTATATGGAAATTTCCAAGCTTCTGTAGAAGCTCAGATACCGGCCCCTTCGCGATCCCTTCGTCAGCAGCAAGTTGGTAGATCTCGTTGCCGCCGGGAACATCTCGGTAGTCGGTGTC
The DNA here is from genome assembly GCA_029590625.1 of Lasiodiplodia mahajangana. Lineage (NCBI taxonomy): Eukaryota > Fungi > Ascomycota > Dothideomycetes > Botryosphaeriales > Botryosphaeriaceae > Lasiodiplodia > Lasiodiplodia mahajangana. The sequence continues at coordinate 30,011 of JAPUUL010000036.1, forward strand.
TTTACCGTAGGTCTCGCATAGCTCTTTGAGGCGGCGCTTGCCTGGGGACTCGTTATTCTGTAATTCTTGCAGTTTATCTAAGATGTAAGTACCCTGCGCTAGATCTGCTTTACTTTGCCGAAACCCAATCATGGTAGAGAATAAGTCGAACAATTCGGTCTCTTTCTCTATCTTTCAAGGTGTTAGCTACAGACTATGATACAGGGCGATATATTGGAAAGGGCGTACGATATTATTGATAGCGCTCTGATATATCTCAGCAAACTGTAAAACTTTCCTAGCTCTAGACGGTTGGAGGAATACTTTCGAACATATGCTAGTAATAACGCCTGCAAGGTCATACGGTGTCTTGACAGCTTGCGACTCGTATAGCATATACAACATGACGTTCTGGAAAACATCAGTGAAGCCGTGGGGGTCTGGTCCGGATGATCCCGTGCTTTGAATGGTATCCGTGCTCGGAAAGCACGTAATAATCGTGTCCGCTCGGCCCGACGATCCAACAAGAACCCATAACCATAATTGGTCGACCATCGCTACCACTTTCGGCTGATTAGCATTGTCAGCTTGATATCGACTAACGGTTTGGTTCCGATCTCTTTCATCGGTATTCTTTAGAGTATAGTAGCAAAACTGATCTAATGTCTGCCGAGTGTGAAGTGAGTGGAGATTGTCGGATTCATTAGAGTAGGCCCGTTGAAGACATTGGTATTTTGACCCTGCATTTTCGGGAGTCCCGACATCCTTCCAGTGAAGGTAGGGCATCTTGTACCTCAGTTAAAAATGCCGTTTTTGGCTTGGAAGTTATAAGCGTGTAGCTTACAAACATAGCAATATTCCTCTCGCAATAAGCCAGTTGTGCGTTCAAAGAAGTCGAAGAGGGCGTGTCTAATAATCATTAGCCAACGAACGAGTGTCGTTCGACTTTTATAACTTACAATCAAACCCTTGGCATAATGGCTGCATAAATCGGATTGTCCGCTCACTAGATTTCCCATTGCGTTGTCTTTCAACCCATCGACTTGGCTTTAGAATCTCGTATGCCGATGCTTTTTCAATGTAGCATTGGGACACAAGTGCCTATAATAAAGTCAGTTGAAAATAGCTATTACCAGAATGCATTGAGTAATTTATCCGTTACCTCAACCCATTTCATCTAAGCGAGGAGAAAATTAGTTTGATCAAAGGCCTCCTTTTTTTTAGATTGTTTGGAAAACCTACGTTATTTGCCGGCAGATGAATCCACTTGAATTGAGTACCATCCCTCGCCCCTTTTCGCAAAAATTCCGTGTCTTCCAACAGCTCACCAACGGGTCTTTCTATGGCTTTTCGTGTTCGGCCTGATGAGGCAGGGTCAAAAACAACAACCTTGGCGTTAAATTGACAATCGGTCTTTGAATCTAGGTCGTGAAGTTCCGCTAGCTTTCCAGTCTTATTATTGTCAGATAGCATCCTCCAAATGTGATAATTGCTGGTAGCCCCCAGCTCCTCTTGTCTAGGATCAACCTTCGCGCCTTTGCTGAGCAAGAGCCCGACTATTTCTTCCAGCTCCTTCTCTATAGCCAACGTTAGAGGTGTAACGTCATCGCTCGTTGGTCCGTCGATATTTGCCCCCGCCTTTAGTAACACCTCGACTACACTCTTACGCTCATTTATAATAGCCAAGGTGAGTAGGGTCTGACCGTGTTCGTCTCGTTTTTCGAGGTCTCTTGGTCCCTGTCTCAAAATTTGGTCAACTAGTGTAGAGCGTCCGTGCCGAACTGCCCACAGTAGTAATCTCTGGCTTAATCGATCATTATGAAAGGAACTGCCATCTACCATATCGGCTGAACCTTCGTTTTCCTTTACCAAGGATAGTTCGGCTATGATATCATTGAGAGACGACGGTGTTAGATCTGGTGGGCTAGAAGTAAATTCAACTCGATATGTGCGGGCCAAATCGTACAATTTTGAAGTAATTCTGAAGCTCGTGCAAAAAGGTTTACCACTGTGACGCAGCAATATCACTGTAAGGACCTTCATGGTACTAGGGGGATGGGTTTTAGTGAATGCTGTGCCTAGTTTTAGGTGAGCTGACGTCCGCTCGGTACTATTAATACGGCTAGGCGGCTAATTATTCGTGTTAGAAAGGCCTAATATGCCAATAATACGGGATGAGGGATGTGAATGGATCTGATAATTGGATGCATAGGTTTCGTACCATTTGAACGTCCACAGCCATTGGGGTGTTGCGACCGTACGTGGCAGAAGCGACGCATTCAAGTAAGTAGAGCTGCTGTTGGTCGCTAGACTCGTCGGTCCAAGGTTGCCTGGTCTCCCGGGCGCTTTCTAAAGAGATTATAATTGTTGACTCGCTGGCTTTGGGCAGGTTAAGAACTACACACAAAAGGCAGCATGGGTTCTCTGCTTCATCAGTGCCCCATATAGGCCCTGATAGCAGTGCTACCGCAGCTGGAGTCTTCTTAATTAGCGGCCGTCCTGTAGAGTCATCAGGATTTCCCATTGTCCACAGTATTACGACTTGGAGTCGTAGAACCTGGGGGATTGAATACAGAGTTTGCGACTTGAGAAGAGTGGATTCGTCAAACTGGGAAAAATGAAAGTAGGAGGTAAGGAAGGATAACGGCTAGCTGAGGGGCACCTGTGGCTGTGGGGTCCGAACAAAGATATATAATACGAATGGGGTGCTGCCAACGTAGAGCTGCTTCAGTCGCCGATTCGGAGTGTCAGCCTACAGGTAGAGTCGTAATTAACGCGTTGCTTATCTCGGAAGAAGTCCGACGTTCGCTTCCTGCTGACCGATACCACCTACCCCAACCAATCATAGCCCTACCCTTCATAATATATACTTAAATATTCACTTGGGAGGTTTGCAGGAAGTGATTTGAATGAACGTATTATGGGGAGCGTGAACCTCTAACCGAAGACCTAGCGGCGCACTCTACGACGCGAGCCTGCCGCCTCGACCACGACGTCGGCTAATTGCCCAAACTTTGTTCATTATATTCCTTGATAGTGTTGTTTAGGTCTAGTCGGGGTGGGCTGGTGAAGTCGGCCGCCGAAACTAGGGCTGAAAAACCTCCGACCATGCTAGCAGACCACCTGACGACTCACCGCCTGGCAGAATTCTCGTGGGATCCTATATTGTGTATGGTTAGAGGTTTTTTTCTCACTAAGGAACAAGAGTGGCAAAAAGCCTAGCGTTAAAGTTAGAAAATAGAACCCCTAAAGGAAATTTAAAATCAGAGTAGGACATATAGGAGTATGTAGCCTCTGTTGTTTGTATGGCATGTGATAGTCCTACCTCTCGGTCTGATGGCTAGGTCTGGTCGCCTGGTAGCAACGGGCCATGATAAACAGCAATAGCTGTAAACTCAAAGAAACGCAGATGCGACTTCCAGTTCAATCATATAGAGTTACTGCCACCCGGCAGCTGCGATCTAAGGCGGGCGGCGGAAGGCGTATTGCCCGCTCGGATTCTGTTCCTTATATGGTGAGCATGGCATGGGGACAAAAGGACTATGAAGCTCCAAAGCATTACCCATTCGCTCAATAATCAGATCCAACAAGTTATTTACACAAAATATATCATCATGGAAGCATTGACGACAGTTTTTACTCCTTCGCCTTGGTGCTCTAATAGATTCGCGGTCTTCATTGATGACATTGCACCTGGAACAAGCACGCTTCCGCCCAGCAGCGGATGGATAGACCCATCCTTTACCAAATGCATACCAACACAATACACAACCCCTTATCCTACCTTCAGTCCGGGTGTATGTCCTGCTTACATGCAAATCGTCAAACACACATTTGGGGTCCACAGCGGTAAGATGGTCTGGACGGCAGAATGTTGTCAGAGGTGCGCATACTATCCTAGCTCTGGGCAAGCTTGTAATTGACGATGCTAGTGGATTTTCTCCCCTATCGATTGACGACGAGTATATCTGCACATCAGCCATCACGACTCCCATGGCGTTCCTCCTTGATCCAGATATATCCACCGCTGATGTATACACAACACTACCCCCCGAGCTATGGATTGAGCACGATCAAGTAACTGTGCAATGGCAACCCAGCGACTTGAAGCTCTTCCCGGTTAGCGTGGCCTCTCAGTATGAGCTCATGATGGGCATCACACCGCCACCCTCGACGGAGGGTGCCGCAGTTAAGACGACGAAAGTTGTAGTGTCATCCACGACAACACTCACACTAACAAAGACGCGTACGACGTCGGTTCTATGGGGAACGGCATCAAGTTCGTACACGAATAATAGGACTTGGCAACGTCTTAGTGACTCCGTTTTCACGCTCCCTGTCTTATTCGGTATGGTTATTAGCTTGATGCTGCTGGGCTGCGGGCTGCGGGCTGCATCATAGCCTCGGCTTCATGGCATTGAATTCGGCAATTTGTCTCCTTAGTAGACATTTCTAGCCTCGAGGTAATGATTCACCGAGCCGGTAGTTGTACAACATAGAGATAGCTTACTTAAGTTGAAGACGTCCAACTACATCGTGTTAATGCACTGAGCGGTCGACGGTTTTCCCCGCAGCGAATGTTTTTTTTTTCCCCATACACAATGCAACGTGGAAACCAAGCAATTGAACGCGGGGTGCATGCTAGCAGACATTACGGTTCGATCCCCGCAGCATCATCATTCAATACTGGGCAGATCGCCGCACGATCGCATTTATGATTGGTTGCGCATCTTTGGCCATTGGGAAATTCCAGGGGTTATCGGCCCTATGCCAAGAGCTTTTTTATGGTAGAATGGCACTTCGTGTCTACATTGCATCCAAGCACGATACTACCACGGGCTACGCGACGTGAATGACTAAATTGAGCAACAAAACAGAGGGTGCTACTTCGCATAGGTAAGGGGAAAGTTGGGATAGATATTTGCATAACATGAAGATCAGATAAGGTTGACGTGATCTTCAGGGGGAAAGGGACGCGAAATCTGAAAATGCAAAGCTTCTCTCAAATATGCAGGACAAGAAACGGCACTTCCCGTCCATCGTCAATAATATTCACCCTAGTGCATCTTGCAGCTGCCGGCAAAGCGATGAACGGAACCGTTATTTCTATGCCACCTACTCTACCTCCTCTCCACCTTACCCCAAATCTTGCCGTCACCGGCATCGTTGCGTCATGCTCGTCACCGGTGTAGGTAACGGGTGTCCTTGCCCGAGGATGCATTCGAGCATGTAACTCGTTGAATAGGGTCCACGCGGATACGAGGTAGTCGCATGCCGTGATACAATACTCCCGCTTAAATAGCTCTTCTAGATCTTCTCTTCAATGCCTCGGTGTCAATCAATCCATTGGAGTTCGCGACCTTTCGAACAAGGGAGACTCGAAGACCTTTCTTCAAAATGCTCTCTTCCGCACTCTGCCTGGCCGCGTTCTTGGTAACGCCAGGATTTGCGCAGGATGTTATCACAGAAGACAGCCACTTCTATGGCCAATCGCCGCCTGTTTATCCAACGCGTTTGTGACCCAATTGATCAATGAACCCGAAAATTTGCTGAAGAGAGTAATAGCACAAGGAACGGGCACGGGCGACTGGGCGGACGCCTACGCACAGGCCAAAGAGCTCGTATCCCTACTCAGCCTTGAAGAGAAGGTGCGTCGATAGGTATCGCGAGCTAGTCCCCTAACTATACTAATTAAGGATCGGCGCAGGTGAACCTCACGGGAGGTATAAGTGTTGATAGCTCTTGCTCAGGCGTCATCCCCTCGATCCCACGCGTCAACTTCACGGGTCTCTGTCTCAGCGATGCAGGCAATGGGCCACGGACTACAAATTTCGTCTCGAGCTGGCCAGCCGGACTATCTGTTGGTGCGAGGTAGGTTTCCGGCCGATTTGATGACGGCTGTTACTAAGTGCGCAACACAGCTGGAACAGAGAATTGGCTCATAAGAGGGCAGTGGGAAGTAGGTGATACCGGACCCCTGGAATACACGATTATTTGAGATGGTAGTCGCTAATAGTCGCAGTGGGAGGCGAGTTTCGTGCGAAAGGGGTCAATATCTTGCTTGGTCCCGTCGTAGGGCCTCTGGGCCGAATTGCGTCCAGCGGCCGTAATTGGGAAGGTAGAGAAGCACCGCACACCTTTCAACGATGGACTGGTATTGATAATGACCAGGCTTCTCCAATGACCCGTACCTATGCGGCGCACTGGCATACCAGACCGTCGGAGGTGTCCAGTCTACGGGTGTCATCACGAGCACTAAGGTGAACATCTTTTATTCGCGCTTTAGCCTTAAATAGGTGGCTGATGTGAGCTTAGCACTTCATCGCGAACGAGCAAGAGACGAACAGAAACCCCGAAGGCGATGTGTTTGCTGTATCCGCCAATATCGACGATAAAACAATGCACGAGTTGTATCTCTGGTTCGTCACACTGAATAATTGACACGCCTTAAACCGAGTTACTAATACAAGGTTTCCCAGGCCGTTCCAGGATGCCGTGAAAGCGGGAACCGGCAATATTATGTGCTCGTACAATCGCGTGAACAACTCATACGGTTGCTCCAACAGCAAGACGCAGAACGGTCTTCTGAAGACAGAGCTCGGGTTCCAGGTAAGCCATGTCCAATTGAATCAATGTATTCGCATAGCTGAGGAGCGATCAAAAGGGTTTCGTCGTCACAGACTGGTATGCGCACCACGCCGGCGTTGCTACAGCACTGGCGGGCTTGGACATG
>JAPUUL010000360.1:0-20102 GCA_029590625.1 Lasiodiplodia mahajangana
CCCCGCCGATGGGGCTGCCGTATGAGACATACTTCCTTTCCGACAAGTAGTGAGGGTAGTAACTGTGTAAAGAGGATACCGCCTAGCGCTTAGTAGCTAGATATTAACAGGACAAATGGAGAAGGGCAGTCTATCTAGACGTATAACATGCTCTCAGATCCCGCGCCCACGTACTAATGTTATTAGGTTCCCGATCTTAAGGGAGTCTCTCCAAAACCCTTGTATCGATACTGTCCTCTAACTGTCAGAACAGTAGCACGATGTCTCCAAGTCCCTTATACGTACACCCGGTCCTTATAAATAACGAGATCAGCCGAAACCGGATAGAAGGGGATACGTAAAGTGGCTTTCGCCCCCTCCGGGCATAGAGACTAGTTCATTAGACGCGGCCGGCTTGCCTGCTTTAGTTATTTTCACTTGAAGGAGGATGGTTTGGCCAGCTTCCGCGTGTTCAACGGAGCATCGGTTGCCAATTAATGAATAGACTCGGGCAGCAGGGATTAAATGGGGCGAAGAATTGGAGACGTGGTTAATGGTTGGCCGACGATAGGCGGGTTACCCCGCAGCAAACGACGAACTCACCGAACTCACACTATTAGCTTCAGGTATCCATGAAGGAAAACTAGTATATTAAGCAGCGTGGCACTATTGGTCCTTCGTTTTCCACAATGATCAATGATCATGCTCCAAGATATGCATCGCAAAGTGTGTTGATTAGAACCCGTAGCTAAACTGAGAACAAACTCCCAACTCCTGGGGATACCGGGTCGGGAAAGGGTATCTCAGATACGGTATTAGTGGTCTAAAACCAGACCTTAAGTCATTTATACATCATAAAAAAACGTCTGGAACCCTCGTTTTCCGCACGTCCTCGAGCAAGAATCTAGAAGTCTTCCCATCATTTTATGTCGTTCATGCGTAAGTCCACTGGCATTATGTGGCCCCGGGACCTTGTCCCCTCATATCTAAAGTGAGAAATACTGAATCCTGCCACAAAACTCATATCTCATTAGGACGAGCATTAGGTCGAAGTTTATAGCATCAGAGCGGCCAATCCAGCAGCAGCAAAGAGGCCAACTGGTGCAATCGTCTGTCGAGCTCCGTTATCAGAGGAAGTTGTAGTGGCTGCCCCATCCGTGCTGGTAGCAGCGTCGGTTGCAGTAGCGCCAGTAGTCTCGGTTGAGCCGCCAGTTGCTGTAGCTGACTCTGTGGCTAGCGTGGACTCTGACGCGGATTCGCTACCACTGGAAGACCCAGTCTCTGCAGCAGAACTACTACCAGTACCAGTTTGGTAGATAACGCTAGTGGAGAGAGTCGTAGTCACAACAGCTCCGTCGCTGTTTGTGACGGTGGAGACGATTTCAGTTGTGGAGATCGGAATCACGACACCACCGCTGCCGGAACTCTCACTTCCGCCGTTAGGCAGAGTGACAGTACCAACTGTGGTAGGGACGGCAGAACCATCGCTATTCGTGATAGTTGAGATGATTTCGGACACAGTGGCTGAGACGGAAGCAGTAGTCGAGTCAGAGCTACCATCCCCGGCGGTAGCGGTGGCGGAGACGGTGACAGTGGGGGACGAGACGACCGAGGGGTCCTTCATAATCAAGTCAGTATACCGAAGGCATCATTTATCGTACTTTCAACCGCAACTAAAGGTAGTACAACCAAAAATCGATTAATCAAGTAACCGATATGATTGATATGTGTCGTTGTGGTAAAGTGCAAACCAATGGCAAGGAGACGACTTACGGGGGTAGCACTAAGACCGCTGACGATGACACCTTGCGCTATAGATTCTATTAGAAACACAATTACGGTGAAGCCGAACCCAGGATGGAATCAACTTACCAGCGCACCAGTCAACGCCGTACTGGACGACCGTCTGGGCTACGCCGTCGGGACAGACCGCGTTCGCACAATCAATAATTCCATAGAGGAAGTTGATGTTCTTGCATAGACAAGCGCCATCGACGGCGTCCGCGGTAGAGCCTCCTCCGCCACAGCCAAGGTCAGAAGCTTGGCCAAGCACACCATTGAGGCAGGTGGTCTACGGAACAAGATCAGTCACGTGCAAAAAAAGCCTTGATACACAGGTAGTAGACGACTTACACCACAGGCAGGGAAGTTGGGAGGTGTAGGCAACATCGCGGCGGCGGCGAAACCAGCCGAAATGGCAGCGGCAACAGCAGAAGTCTTCATATTGAAATGTCGAAGACTAAGGAGTAGATGGGCTTGTCTGAGTTTCTGTCAAGGACGGTAAGAATCTGCTGTTCCAGAAAACGGATGCTCAAAAGCGTGCAAAAAAAGTTGAATACGTAGTAGTGCGGACGTGAGTGAAGGAAGAGACTGTGATGCTGAGAGAAAATGGCTATGCAGCTGTTGGTTGGAATCTGCTGATGCGGGAATCGAGTGGCAGGGTAGAAGAGAAGAGGAGAGGGGAACAGAAATGGGGATGAAGAAGAAGAGGTGCGGGCATGCTGGTTGACGCGACGTGTGCGGCGCGGGAGGGAAGGTGCGAAATGTTGGATGAAGGGGCAGGTGGAAGCAGCGTGGGAAGGCAAGCACGAATGAAGGTACACAATGCATTCATCGTGCGATTTCCTTAGATCTGACTAACTCAACGGGCCAGTAACAACTCGTCTCCTGATGTACCCACGTCCCACCACTTACTTACTCAAGGCGGCGCAAGAGGACTTGGGAAGAAAAGGGGTAGTAGAGTTACTTAAAAGAGAGGAACGGCGATGCGGCTGAGGAGGTAGTAGGTGGGGGAAGCTTGGGCTGGGAGGACGGGAAGCAATGGGATATGTTGACAGCAAAATATTACTTGTGTGCCTCGGGTGGTTTCAAATAAAGAGGATGGCAGGCGGGAAGGATCATGAAATCAAACAGTCTGTGATGAAGTGAATACCTAATATGAGAAGGCCCGATCTTGTGTTCCCGGGGACTGTAGTAATTTTAGGTCGACCTGGTGTGACTTGGTAAGGGGAATTGACGCGTAAATAGATCAGAAATTGTGTATAGATAGGACACATGCGTGGGAGAGGACTGGACGAGGCAGGTAGTGCTTCACTAGGGGTAGCAATACCAAAATCACTCGAGATATTCCGTACCTTAGGATATTGATGACTGAAAGATACCTATCGAGTAGATGACTGCTTCCGTCAGACTTCTGGTTTCCCGGACTAAGAGAGAAAGCAATCGATTAAGACACGGCCTCTTTGTGGTTGGCTGAGGGGTGAGGAGAGTGTTGGAGCGATGACAAGAGGGACAATAATATTTACCTTGTCAGGACGGCGCGTTGTAGGTTTTCGCTGAGAGCAATTACGAACGGATGGATCGGCGTAGACAGATATTTGTTCTGTGGGAGGGGACTGCCGCGGGTTATATATTCAACAATCGCAGAGCATCCAAGTAGTAGTCTAGTTTCGTGTTGTGTTACCAGATTTCGTCATAGTCGTTTTGTTCGTAGGTCTCCCCTACATACGTGCCTGCCTAGTAATTCCAAGCACTACCAAGGTACAGCACTAGTACCTTACACGGAGCGATGGGTACCAATTGCCTCCATTTGCGTCCTTATCTATCTAGCGACTTCATTAATATTGATTGAAAAAGACCAGCCATTCATAGAATACTCGTTATGCAGGTTTCTCAGCTTCACTCAGACACGACTCTATCCATTTGCAGGACAGTCTCCCCCACATCGCCAGCTACTCGTTAGGACGGCACCGCTTTAGACCGTAGAACTATCTACTCACTAAACCCGCCTACCATCCTCATATTAGTAGACATGGCGCGGCATATGGCCTCAAGCGTGACCGCTACTACCCATGATACACAATTCAGAGGCCGCCCCAGGTACTTGTGATGCAATCTCGGGAATTTCATGCAGTGCCAATCGCGCCGTCTCCAATGATCTTCGCGGTTTGGGTCTTTGTGGGTCCCACACGCAAGGATTCAGCTAGACAGGTACCACATGTATCTACCGAAATATTTTTACTGAGGGCATCTTGCCGGAAACTAATTCCCAGGGAATCCCTCTTCGGAACCCGGCTGGGATGACGTGGTAGAACGGAAGATGTCAAGAGGCAAGGCTCAATGTGACAAACCCCTTGCTTTCATTAGTCGCACGCATCTTGAGATTTCTTACAGACCCGGTCGCTTCAGGCAGAGATTATCTGCTGATGATTGTGACATGTTTCTCAAAACAGTGACCGAAGGTGACGAGTACTTTACACAGGGCTGGTTTGTTATCATCAATATCGCCTGCAACGTTAATTGGGTGCGCAATGCATTTCGTTGTTTCTAAAGGTGAAGCCACAACAGAATCCAATGTCGGTGAGAGAGAAACACATGCGTGCTGCGTACATCTCCAGGCTCTACCCGGGCAGGACCTGGGGGATCTGCTGGGGGTTGGGAGGGAGGCCTATGAGTGGACCTTGCCAAATCAAGTAGCTAGCTAGGCGTTTTGGCTCGTCTCATTGGTCAATCCGCCACAGAGGCGTCGCTAGTCTAGTCTAGGTGTACCCCGGCCAGTCAATATTGTAGATCGATCTTGGATCCGTTGACCAGGTACACGACCTGTATTTCCTCGGCGTCGCCACGGCAGCGTAGCAGCGAATTACCTATTTTAGTCTAGCGTATTTAGCTGTGCTGATCATGCAGCTACATATACATAGTGCCCAAAACTATCCTGTTTTCATCCTGTCAATATTACTACCTTTTTTTCTTCCTCGCAAGCTAAGCTAATTGTAACCTGTGACATGACAAATTTCCCCCTCTGTTCTCTTCTTATCCATCGCAAAAAAGTGAAAGTAGAGAAAGTGGCCTGTTTGATTATTTTTTTTTACGATAGGACAAAAGGGCTGTAAGGTCCCTTACCTACCTGATAGGCTAATGTCAATGGTTGTACCTTGTCGAGTTGCCCCGCCTTGACATCACTCAGCCCGTTCTTATTTTTCACTCCAGCTAAAGACGATACCTACCTAGGTTAGGTACATATACATATTGCGCTTCCATTATTACTCAGTTCCCTGTTTATGCCAGGCACCGTATATGTGCTGTACAAGTATTACCTCAAAGTGTTCCAGCAAAACAAGCTTTATTAATATCGTAACACAACAAACAACGGCTGGTGACTCGGCTCGGTGCAGTGATGACATTACATCCCTCTGTCTCTTGTAGTAAGGACTTTGGGACACCGCCAGACTGACTCCATGTTTCACTCCGTTTATAATGAAAATAAGATAACGTCGTCTATCTCGGTAGGATTTCCACCTGACGCCTATATTAATTAAGTGTGGATTATGAACGTTTGACGAACAGCATTGACCCTCTCCTCCTCCACTTCTTGACAATTTTTCCATGAATTTTTACCGATTCCAAGTAGAACACTAGTCAACCATGGATCGACCTGATCAACGGCTAGCAACCGCCAAGACGACGCCCGCTAGAGATGTTTAGTGGTAAGTTGCCGACTAACGCAAGTACCTACTTACATCTAGTCATAATTTCCTTGAGCAACAACGGCAGATAATAAACTCATCTTTGCCCCTTCATGTGACTAGCAAATTTTGCTCTTCAATCTTACGCGGTAGCCGGTCTGTCTATCATCATGTCAAACACTAAAATTTCGGATCAGACAGCTTGATTGGTGTGCACCCCCGCCAGCTTCCGAGTTTTGTACGGAGTAATACGTTCCAAATGTGGTTAGTGTGGCGTATTAGGTAATGAGTCAACTCTTCCTATAAGTTTCTAGTGCTCGTGGGAGAAGAACAGTTAATAGTCGCTTGGGGCCGTCAATTGTGTCACTTGTTCCCCTATAACCCGAATGCGAACTTTAGTCTCCGGCCCTCCATTAGTCGTTTTCAAATATTTGGTAAAACCGGCGAGCGAAGAATCGAAACAACAAGCACAATCTTTCCACCCATAGGCGGACCACAATAACCGTTCAATAGCTTAATATCTGCGTGCGTATCTATTGTATAAGGGGAATTAACTCTACTGTATGACTCTTTCCGATGGAGTTTTTAATAAAGAGAGTGCTTATAGAAAGCTATACGAAATAAGACTTCCCAAATGAAGTGAGGATAGAGGAAGTGCAAGGCTGGCGTACTTAAGTATCGAATCTCTCACTTCCTGTCAAGGATGAGCTTGTATTACTCCCATGAATCGACTAGTCATTATCATAAATTGCCTGTAACACCATATAGAAATTAGTATTTTGCCACCGATTAGTACTTTAGCTGCAGTTTCTAGCTTTATATTCCTGGTTGAGAGTGTTTTCCTCATGCGACCAGGCCTCGCTCCGAAAAATATTTATCAACTAGGCCCGAATAAGGCCATTTATGCAAACTAGAAAGCTCATTATGGCTTGAACGAGAGCTGTCAACATTGAGTCTTTTTATCTTCTCGACGAGTTCACCGTAGAATCGACGGTGCGCTTAGGAGAGGGGGCTAATACACGCCCCTACACTCTTTTGACCTGGACCTAGACCCGAATAAAATGATAATAAATTAATAGTGATAAAGCATTTTCATTGCAATTATTTAGTCTTCTACCAAAATAATTCTCATGTCTAGATACACTTGCCAAGATCAGAGACCTAGGAGCGCATCACCATCTTCGGTAACCAATTCTTTGCCAGAAGGAAGACCTTCCATGACGGCAATATTGGAAACCATTTGCCGATGACTATAAAATGTGGAGAGGTCCCCCCCTGGCGAATTACAGGTTTAGATGCTTGGTATTAGCGCCTCAACCCAACGACGGAACTGTAACTGATAGAAATGTCACAGCCTCGTATATAAGTAACTGCAAACGTCAAATCCTCCATCCTGACAACGTTCTACTTTGGTGGAGTTGTAGAGTAGTGTTACAGTTATGATGTGTAACAGGAGGGCCGGCATTTGTTAGAAACATGAGAAATGGTAGGAATAGGAGTTACCCATAACGAAACAGCTAAATAGGATGCCTGGTACATTTCTCTTCTAAGCAATATAATATAATACCAGCAGAAATAGCCCGTTAGTTCAATACAACTAAGAAATATAAAACGCAATTAGGATTGCTTAAACCATGATAGGTAAAATATTGGCGGAATCCCTTTCACTTTCTCGCGATCAACCTGTGCTCCAGAGTGGGCATGTGCTGTCTCGATAATGCACACAATTAGGGCAATGAACATCGTAATTGTAGCTTAGGTTTTGGAGACCACAATTACTCTGCTTTGGTCAGAAAATAGTACCATGTATAAGTGGGAGTTTACTTACACAATGCCATCGCCATTTCGATTGATCAACTGGTCGATGGTGGGATATGGCTGAGCCGCCTCCACTACTAATATGCCCTCCGCCTTTGTCCCCCCCCATCTCCATTCCCTCCACTCCCATTATCAAATGGGTGATTCGGGTTGTCATTCCCTCCACCATTTCCAGGAGGTTGTACCCTATTTTGACGGTTGCTCGGGGGTGGATCTGCATCGACTGCTCGGGAAGTCTGTTTTGTAACGTAGACGGGGGTCTGACGGCATGGTGAATCAAACACGGGTACAAAATTGGACGGAGACAATCCAGCTGTATCATGTTGAATACACATGACGATGTGATTATTGTATAGGTTTATGCGGGCCTTAAACCTCTATATAACCTAAAGTTTTTCTTTGACATGCGTGTTTCGGGATTGCAGCCTCTCTCGGACCGTTATAGAGAGAATCGCGTGGAGGTAGGTTAGGTTGCGCGCCATAGATGACTCATGAGAAGGCTACGAGCAATTTTATAAAGTCAGCTGCTCTATGGAGGCTATGCAAATGCAATGCTGGGTAGTATTGTGGCTGTGTTGGCTTCGTGTATTGATACTCGCTTATCTACCCCTCCTCTAGGGTCGTGAGAATACCTAAGGCAACCGTCACTTTGTCCCAAACTGCATAAAGTCCAAAGCAACCTAATTAATAATATTTGGTTCTACTATCAAACTGGCTGTTTGTATAGTTAGAAATACCTCCAGCGCCTTCGGCCCTTAAAACCATGGAAGAGCCCTTGCCGGAAGAGGTCCAGAAGCAGCCATGGAAATACGTAGGCTACAGGCGCTACGCGGAATTTATTTCATCAGACAGCGACTTATTGATTTTCCGTCGTTTCGGGGCATTGCATGCTCGAGTCGGCCTTCTTTTGCAAGACAAAATTAGTCTGCTAGAACAAAACCTCGTTGACCTGGACGAGCAATATAGTAGGAAGGATGCAGACCCGATCAACAACGGAACGCTTAGAGACGATATGGAAGAGCGCGAAGCCTTGCTGAATGATATTGTTTATCACCTAGGCAAATATAGCAAGTGTCCCAGTGTATCAATATGTATACGGAGCCGCCTAATAATTTCACTAGACAAATTCCTTATCCAGCAAAGCCAACTACGCGAATACATCCGAGCGCCTTGCCGAGACATAAAAAACCTGCAGACTTGGCATGCTAACCACCAAAATATGGCAATCAACGAAGATGAGCATAGATATCTCGAACAAAATCAAGATCTCATTCGGCTAAGATCCCATGGCAAAACACCCCTCCGCAATTGGATAGACAGCTCACTCGCGTTAAGGACTCTGGGTATCTGGAAGAAACATAGCCGATCCATTCCCAAGTACGAAATGGAGAATATCTCGTATTATTCGAACACTACTATAGATGCTTTCGCCTCTGCTATAATTGTCTTCGTTGGCGCTTCTCTACTCGTCACCCCAATATGGATCCTTCAAGCGATCGAAAGATTACAAAGCAAACTGGCAGTAATCACTGCCTTTATTTTAGTGTTTCTCCTTATTTTATCATCCGCCATGGCCTCAAAACCGCTCGAAGCACTAGGTGTAACTGCAGCGTACGTATCAGGGACCCAATCGTAGCAAATAATCATCCTAAACAGTCTATTAGATACGCCGCTGTTCTCATGGTTTTCATACAGGTCAGCTTATGATTTAGCATCTTAAGTGGCCGCGAGTCAGTAGATATATGTTGTTTGATAAGAGAAATTGGTAGGATGAATTGGCCATTATACTTTGTTAGGAGGCTCCAGTTTTGGCACTACATCTAGCACGAAGTACTAGATAGATGGAATGATTCGACATTCGTCATCATTACACAACTCTTTCTTTATTGCTGGCTCCGTCTCGGACGTGCAGGTCAACTCCGACACTGGCTCCGAGGCTAAACCGAATCTTAGCACTTCGCACACCCGAGAGCATTCCGTGTCCGTTCGGCGCGTAATAGTATTTTCGCTGTGGTGGCTTGTCTGCCCCAACCTTGGAGGCGTCAGCTTTTTATGAAATATTGAGTAGTAGATTTATGGTTCGGGTAAACTGTTGAGCTCTACATTAGCCCTGAGTCTTAGAGATGTTGCCCTTATGACATTGGGCCTTCTAGAAGTATATTTAAGGTTGGTGGGTAACAGTGTACGTTCGGGATTACGTGCAGTTAAAAAAAATTTCCCGGTGTCTACCTATCTAGCGAAGCTTTGAACTTTGGGACACGAGAGTGCTTCTTCTTGTAGAAGGTCTAAGCATAATGCCAAATATGATATTATTCCGGAATATTTGAAGAGGGGGATATGCCGCGACAAGATCCTCCATTTCGTTCTCTAGGCCCCTTAGAAACCTCTCTTAGTATGGTAGTGGAGTGTGGTGCCCGTGAGCCGCGATGTTAGAATGCTAGTCCTATCTAGTATCCCAATCCTTTCGGATCTTGTCTTCAAAATGTGCAGACAAGCGGTTATCGCAAAAGCGATTCTAGGTAGCTCGGCAGGCTAGCCCATCTTGGGGATAGTATCATCGTCAGAAGGTCCTGTGTTGGATATGTCCATATACCGGATCACCTCTCTAAGGTGCTCGTCGTCGCTACTGAAGCTCTTCCCTGAAGTAGAGGCTGTCGCGTTATGAAAGGGAAAAGCAAGATGAAAGTGGATGTGAATTGGGTGAGGATCGGGTAATAACCGATTATTGTGGTAATTCCTCTTCTCCTCTTCTCTTTCCATTCGCCGCTCTGTTTATGTTAGAATATAGAAACACCATGTTTTTGTCATATGAAGTTCAACCTTCTAAAGTAGTAGTTGTTTTGAGGGTAACGCTCGCTCCTCAAACCCAGATAAAGGCTACAATCATCCTGAGACATTATGAAAGTCCCCTTTCCAACGCCTCAATAAGCAGGTACATTTTCGGTGATTTCCAGATTCCCAATCGCCTGAGTGAGGTGTTTTCTAATTCTATGTTTTTTTTTTCTTTCTTCATGAGGTCGTTTAGTAAGCCATTATAAAATATGAAAAGCACATCGATATATGTCTTCTGTACCTCCCCTTGGGTATAAGATGTCACAAGTCGAAGCGTTTTCAATCATCGATCCCGGAGGCAATTGCCTTGCTATTTGTTACTTGTTGGATCATTTCCTCTGTTCCCTACTCTTCAGTGACTTGCGCTGCTCGTTTTATAGCTTCTAACTCTAAACCTTTGAGTCATCATTATCTGAGTCTGGTTAGGGCTAGACGTTAGCGTGCCATAACACATGGTTGAGACGTTAGTTACTTGTCTACACAATTTGCATTTGACGGACAACTTTATCGAGCTCGTGGGTAAATCTTCATTGGCACTGAATCAAGACATGAATGCTAAGCCGTGTGCATGTTTCATAACTGAGAAAATCTACACTACAATAAACGGGAAAGAGTAAACGCCAACCCGGCAGGCATCGCTATTAAACAGCGAAAGGATCCAGTGCCCATAGAATCCCCAGTGTACAAGCATCAAAGGTTTCGTGCTACCAGCACGCATAGTTTCGGGCTCAGTCCTGACGAAGGAATCAACCATCCCGTTGTCTAGCTCGTGCATCTCATCGATCACATATTAATATCCCATCATCACCTATTGCGTAACGTCGTCATATTCCATCCTAATGCAGCCTTATCTAGCCACTGCACATAACACAAGCTTCGGGGTTCTCAATGCTGCCTGTGATGTTGTTAGACATGGGTTTAAAAGTGGCCAGATCAGAAAACTTACAAGCTAGGACAGCGTCGGCGTAGATATCGTACTCGCGCTCCTTGCTCTTGTCCTCATTATCTTCGTCTTGCTGTGGTGAATTATTTTCTTCTAGAGCCGCCTCCGGTAGCTCATCAGCCTTAGGTTTCTCGGTAGGCTCTGTCGCCAGAGCTTTAGGGCTTTCGCCTTCAGGTACATCGGCCTTAAAGGTTGAAGCCTTGGGGGACGGTGCAGCTGCTTCTACGACTGTGGCCTCCTTTGGAGGAGGGGTGGCGCTGGGCGTGGGAACTCCGTGAGGAGAGCTCATGCTGTTCGAGTCTTGCCTCTTAGCATACATTGGCCGTGGAATAGCAGGTGAAGGGGAGGCCATGTGACTGCCTGAAGGCGGCGCTCGTTTCTTCAACGCGCCAGGTCTAGCAGCTGGTGAGTCGGTAGCCTTCAACGCTTCCTGATCAACAGTGAACTGAATAGGCTGAGCAGCAGCTTGCGTTCGCAAATAGTACATGCCAGTCTTTAGGCCGAGCTTCCATCCAGTAAAATGCATGCTCGTGATCTTGCCCATCGTAGGCTCTCTCATGTGGATGTTGAGTGATTGTGACTGGTCAATAAAAGCACCACGATCAGCGGCCATTTGAACAACTGTCCGCTGAGAAATTTCCCAAACTGTTTTGTATAGGGCTTTGACTTCCGCAGGGATGCTAGAGATATTCTGAATGGAACCATTCTCAGCAATAATGCGATTCTTCATATTGTCAGACCATAGACCCAGATCAACTAGGTCCTTCAGGAGCCAGGGGTTGACGACCTGGAATTCACCAGCTAGGACACGACGAGAGTAAATGTTCGATGTATAGGGTTCGAAGCATTCATTGTTGCCCAAGATCTGTGAGGTGCTCGCAGTTGGCATGGGGGCCATGAGGAGACTGTTGCGTACACCGTGCTGCTTAATTTGCTCCTTGAGGGCAGCCCAGTCCCAAAGGTCTGAGGGGGTAACATTCCACATGTCATACTGAAGAATGCCTTGCGAAACAGGAGAGCCCTCATAAGTAGAATAGGGACCGTCTTCTTTAGCAATTTCCATCGATGCGGTCAAGGCGGCATGGTACATCGTCTCGAATATTTGCTTGTTGAGCTGACGAGCCTCGGGCGACTCGAAAGGCATACGTAGGGCAAGGAAGGTATCAGCCAGACCTTGGACGCCGAGGCCAATAGGCCGGTGGCGCATGTTACTGTTGCGTGCCTCAGGAACGGGGTAATGATTTACATCGATGACCCGATTCAGGTTGCGGACAACAACTTGAGTGACTTCATGCAACTTCTGAAAATCGTAACTCTCCGAGCTGTAGTCGACGAAAGACGGCAAAGCCATAGATGCCAAGTTGCAAACAGCGACTTCATCGGGAGCAGAGTACTCGATAATCTCAGTGCAGAGGTTGGAACTACGGATTGTACCCAGATTCTTCTGGTTGCTCTTACGATTCGCATGGTCCTTGTAGAGCATGAAGGGGTTTCCAGTCTCCGTCTGAGCCTCGAGAATAGCGTACCAGAGCTTCTGGGCTTTGACCGTTTGACGACCGCGACCCTCGGCTTCATAGTTCTCGTAGAGTGCCTCAAACTCATCGCCGTAAACATCAGCGAGGCCAGGGCACTCATTCGGGCACATCAATGTCCAGTCACCGTTCTTTTCGACACGCTTCATGAAGAGATCAGGGATCCAAAGGGCGAGGAAGAGATCGCGAGCGCGAATTTCCTCCTTTCCATGGTTCTTGCGTAGATCCAAGAACTCGAACACGTCTGAGTGCCATGGCTCGAGGTAAATAGCAAAGGCGCCAGGTCGCTTGTTACCACCTTGGTCCACGTAACGAGCAGTGTTGTTGAACACGCGGAGCATCGGGACGATGCCGTTTGAGGTGCCATTGGTACCAGCAATGTAAGAGCCCGTGGCTCGGATACGGTGAACATTTAGACCAATTCCGCCAGCCATCTTGGAAATCATGGCACACGTCTTGAGGGTGTCATAGATACCCTCAATGCTATCATCCTTCATGTCGACAAGGAAGCAGGATGACATCTGAGGCTGGGGTGTTCCGGCATTGAACAGCGTAGGAGAAGCATGAGTGAAGTATTTAAGGGACATCAGGTTGTAGGTCTCGAGGACCTTCTCAACATTGTCTCCCCAGATACCTACAGCCACACGCATGATCATGTGTTGGGGCCGCTCTACAATCTTTCCATTAATTTTTAGGAGGTATGATCGCTCTAGAGTCTTGAAGCCAAAGTATTGGTAGTTGAAATCGCGGTCGTATACGATCGCCGAATCGAACTCCTCCCTGTGTCTCATCACGCAGTCGTACGTCTCCTGGGAGATCATGGGCGATGGTCTCTTGTTCTTTGGGTTGACGTAATGGTACAGATCGCTGACGACGGAGGACCACTGCTTCTTTGTCTGCTTGTGTAGGTTTGATACAGCAATACGTGCCGCTAGGATGGCATAGTCTGGGTGCGTGACAGTCATGTAGGCGGCGGTTTCGGCTGCCTGTGTTCGAGAAGGTTAGTCAGACAACTTGCTATACATTGGACTGTGTTTTAAGAGGTAGGCTTACCAAGTCATCAAGCTGAACAGTCGTTACACCTCCGTAAACGCCCGAAATGACCTTCATTGTGATAGCAACAGGGTCGACATGGTCAGTGTCGAGTCCGTAACACAAGCGCGATACACGAGCAGTGATCTTGTCGAATTGGACACGCTCCTGGCGGCCATCTGTCTCCTATTCAGTATTTCGCACAGCGGAAAAGGGGTGTCTCATAAAACATACCTCGCTTCTTGACATACATCGTGACGCGTTGGTCAGAGACTCTCTGTTGGGAAAAGGTGGCGGGGCGACGACAACAACGAAGAGGCGAGGTAAATATTTAGACGATGCAACAATTGCAGGTGTATAGTCTGGGTTACCAGCAGCCTCTATGCCGTCTAAAGGTATGGGTATCAAAGGGAAGCAATTAAGAGTGTTGTGTCGGATCTGCTGGGCTGCTTGGTGATGTTGAGGAAAAGTTCGGACAAAAACGCAGCATTGGACAACCTTAAATAAAAACGCGCTGTTCACTAGGAGACCGCGTCTTAATCACTCTTTAGCGCGTCCAGGCTGCAAGGGACAAACAAGCTCGGGGCAATGTAACGCCTCTGAAGGGCACTGTACAATACTGTACAGGCCTCACGGCTAATAGGCTCTTTTCCCCTGTACTCGCCGGGCTTACAGCACTGTATCGGACCTATCTAGCTGCCTGCGGAGGTGGTAGGTACTTACCTAATAATGGACCTGCAGCCACTCAACGCGCATTGACGCGGGTTTGTGAATGGCGGGGTACATCAATGGTGGGTAGGTACTGCTGCACTGCACTGTACTTAAATTACTTGCATTACATTACCTACATCACTTAGCTCGGTGTGCTGCCACTTTACGTACTTAATTGCTGGATATCTAGGGTCTGTCGTAACTTTTTAAGGTTTCATTATGCCTCCTTCGCTGTATAACAGAGTCTCTAGTTTTGATTTTTGATCTTCGACATTATCCCTTTTCGGGGGGCTCGAAAGGCTCAATCTGGTACCTACCACTAAGTCGCGAGTGAGAGCCCCACACGACCGACGCGTAAATGGGCTTATGTCATCGCCTGTGCTAACAACCTAGATAGGGACCGAATAGTGAGACATCTTAGATGGTTGTCCCATTAGAGCGAATTGGGAATAAATATACCGAAGAGCATTCCATTGACAGGCTTAGATGGCTCAGGTTTCAATAGTTCATGTACTGTATACCTACAGACAAGCGTAGACTCCGTGTCGGTTCCGAACAGGCAGACGCCGGGGTTCATCACTTGCGAAGCCGACTACCGGAGCCGGGAACGCAGCCGGCGTAGTGCATAGGTATGGACTATATTACACATAAGTATATGCCGTGAGTCAATGTCACAATACGGAAACGACATACTAGGTTACGCCCTATTGTCATTTACATAGCCGCTTGCGGGTATAATCGCAGCCAACAATGCCGATATCCTATCTAGCAAACAGTAACCGACAATCAACGGTCTAAACCCATGTTCAGCTGTAGGTCGCATAATATCGCGTGGTGGGGTGTAAGTCTAAGTTATATCCCTGTAGGATTCAAGGTCTTTGCTAATAGATATGGCGATGGTTGCTTCAGGAGCATGAGCGTCAAACGTCTACGTAACGCGACCCTTGATGAATATCCATGACAGTAAGCACCGGGAGAAACAATATAATATGAGTATATATTGATTCTTAGCTGAAGCTTAATCCTCCCACAGATCGATCCGTCGGGTTCGAAGCCATACCCTGTAATAGGTAGGATGTTTACGAGAGAATATGTCTACAATACTCTCGACTAATTGAGCTTAAGCTACACAGTCATTAGGGCATCCTCTACATTCCCCGAGATAAATTTACGCTTTCCACCATTCTTACTATTACCTTTGCAGAATTTCATCTTATGAGGACTCCTAACTCTGTCTCGTCCGACCGCGAAGAAGCGATGGACTCCGGGAAGAAGGCACAGGAGTGTTCGATACAACCGGATTCTCTAGTGAACTTCAAAAGCATTCTCGAATGCAAGCCCTAGAGGCAGATACAAGAGCTGCCTAAGAGGGAAGGAGATACAGCACACGAGATAGGAGGAACTAGCCCACTGCCACAATTATTAAGGCTTACCCCCGTGGGCTACTAAAGATATTGTCTCGGCTTCATATATTTCCTATTACATTTTATGAAGTACTAATAGTGGTATCATCTCCGACCGCAAAACAAAAACATACACTAACAATTCACTCGTACTAGGGCTTGCACAAGAAATGATCTACTTAGATGTAATGCAAAATAATAACACATATTATTCCTAATGAGTGCTTGTTCTTAAGCGAGACAACAACATTCAAAAGAACGAAGCGGATAATCAGTACCGCTGTCTCTTCACATGATTTTCCCGACCGAATTATCACCCGTGATGATCAGTGAAGCTGTGGCAGTACGGTTGAGGGCGAAGGCGTGTACTAAGATGCTAAAGTCATATATCTGCATTCATTTAGGTATAGCAGCTTGAGAAGCTAAGTAAACTAGCTACTTAGCACAATAAACCAATGGCGAATTTATGCCCTAAGCAACTCTTTTTGTCATTGCAGATCTAACCTAGGCGGTTGGCAGATGCTAAACGAGTAACACATAGTCACTTTCGTGAATTGTACCAGTGTTGAAAGTGTATGTGTATCAAGCAACCATGCTTTATCGAGAGATACATACGTTCTTAATACAATGACTTTTTAGATGATTTCATCGGCACTTAAAATATCCTGGAGGTGCTGTATATTAGTCATCTATAAGTGGAACAATGAAGTAGCGCGCATTGAATACCCTACTAAGTCTAATAAGAGTTAGATAGGAAGATAGGCGAAGGAGTCACAATGGCGGTGTTGACATCTCCATATCGATATACATAGTAGTGAATTATTATAGATATGCCAAAAGACGACGCTGCTCTAGAAATATGAGTAATACGAGTATATATCTGTGAAACTCGAAAGAAAGCTTGCCTTAGATTTATCTGTACACTTGCTTTAGTGAGAGCGATACAAAAGGTACTGCTGAGCCGAAAGACGCTATCAAGCACCCTAGGTTCCCCCAGCCCTAATTCGGACAGCGCAAATCAGATCCCTGTGCATATCATTAAATTTGGGTATGCCAACACATATTGAACTGTGCTGGTCGTCCTAGGAAACAGTTACAAAAGTATGAGATTCTCGATGAATACGTTACATACCCGCACCACATAAGCAACCTTCCGTATCAGTAACAAGCAGTGAAGGTGTAATTATGTAACATTATGCCAAGATCAGAGGCAATCTTCCCCAGAATAGTTCACCCTAAGCCTAGGCACTTCTTTGCTGTTTCCAAATCCCTGGTGCTCTATGTTGGCTTGCCGACGTCTTGTTATATTCATTGGTGGCTTTCTTACGCTTTCATATGGTTCGATAGGGCACCTTTCATTGCCGTGCTCGAAAGCTAGTTACTGCCGAGAGGGATACTGCTTAAAAGTTTACGAGCATTGGTATGTTCAATTCGCACGTGCCCTCAAGATTTTGATGCCGGCCGAGTACTCCCATGTGACACTCGGCGTAGGAACGACGGTGCCTAGGCCACTTTCGGTGTGACTAGCTTCAATTTGCAAGTGGGAAATCGACCGACGGCGCTATAAGTGAATATGTTTGTAACCGAGAGAGGTAACAGCTGTATATCGAGGCTACTTAGCGACTTGGGCACAGACGTATTTTTTGTTCTAAGCTGCCACCGACTTACTGTCGTACCCTGGCCACCCGCCCAAGCTGTGGCTAATGAGTATAAACCCTAGAACATTTTCATAGCTGTTATGGGCATACTGGGGCACTATACTTCGATAGTCTGATAGGGTTGCCCGAGTATGCAATGGGTGAATACGGTGACAGATACCAAGCGCGGTATGCCCAATGATATCCAACGAAGCCACTACTCAAGTCTGGTCAAGTTGCAAGGTAGCGTAGCCACGTCGAAATATGTATGGGATTATTGGGTCCACATCGATACGTGGACGGTTGGCGATCTATCTAGCGTGGGTTATGGTTCCGGGATAGCGTTGGGCACTAGGAGCCCGGGATTGGCGGCGTATTCGTTCAGGAGCATCAATAGGTAGCGGTCACGTCAATACCACAGATTGAGGTAAATAGATTTACCTCGACCTAGTTTCCTTTCCTTCCTACTCACCTATACCGTCACCTGTAACAACTTTCAAGATGTCTATGGGATTCGACGAGTGCGGGGTAGTGAGGGAGGGATTCCCCCGGCCAGTCCCGGATACCTCCCCCAACGTTTTAGAGCAGTTTCGCATGACGGGCAAGGTAGTCGTCGTGACTGGTGCTGCGGATGGCATCGGATATGCTGTGGCAGAGGCAATGTCGGAGGCGAACGCCAATGTTGCCTTGTGGTACAACTCGTGAGTTGCTACAAGCTATAATCTTCCAACTCAATCTCCGAGTGCTCACAATGACTTCAAGGAACGACGCCGCCGTCAAAAAAGCTGATAAGCTGGCTGAGATCCACGGCCTGAAGACGTGCGCGTATAAAGTTGATAGTAAGCTATCATTCTCTCCCGAGCAGGGTACTCCGAAGCTAAACAATATTGCTTAGTCTCCAGCCCCGAGGAGGTGCAAGATGGAATAAACAAGGTTATAGCGGACTTTGGTAGAATAGACGTTTTCATTGCCAATGCCGGTGAGTTTTGCGCAGGCTCTTCAGAAAGACAATGAAAACTCGACCATCTAATAACCGATTAGGTATGGCGATATCCAAGCCTATTCTAGAGCAGACATTGGAGGAATATAGGAAGCAGATGTCAGTCAATGGTAAGCATAGTTCTAAAGGCTAATTGAACGTAGGATTCCTGTGCTCACCTAGCATCTAGTTGACGGTGTGGTACACTGCGCTAAATACGTTGGCGAAGTATTCAAGCACCAGGGTACCGGAAACCTTATCATAACGTCAAGTATGAGTGCACATGTCGTCAATGTGCCAACAGACCAGCCTGTGTATAACGCTACGAAAGCCTTCGTGACGCACTTCGGTAAGTGCTTGGCGCGGGAGTGGCGAGATTTTGCCCGAGTGAATATCGTTTCACCTGGTTTCTTCGACACAAAGATGGGCGCCAGTCCGCTTGTAGTTAACGAGGCCTACCGAATGGCAGTTCTGGGAAGACAGGGCCATGTTAAGGAGATCAAAGGCTTGTATCTGTACCTCGCTAGCGATGCCTCGACGTACACAACTGGCAGTGACGTCATCGTTGATGGTGGTTATGTTCTACCGTAGATATTACTAGGATAGTGACGTGACTTGGCTTAAGATCTCTGGATGGAATTTTTGGCGTTATCTTGGCTGGTATCTGATGATAGTTTAAAAAGCAGGGTGATGAGATGATGTAAATTGAGAGAGCATGAGAGATGTCTGGGTTCTTAAGTAATTCGATTATGCTCCTATTGAACTAGTGAAGGACTTGCAATATTCGGGGTGGTACCATCAGCCACAAGTTGGAACCTCTCAACATTGGACGAGACGGGATTGGCTGCAGACACGATGCAGGACTTCCAAGTCAAGATATAAGACCTAACTTGGTAGATACGATGTTGACTCATTAGATATCGTACTGACTCATTCATATTTATACAATCGCTTTATCTTTTTTATCATTACAACGGCAGACATTCGATGATTCGAAACAGAACTCTTTTTAACTGTGTTGCACATACTAAGACTAGCCGTTTGACGATTTCGAGATTCCTGCTTAGACCTCTCTCATCTCTCGTCCCAACGATGACTTCTGAGGCAACAGGCTCTGCGCCTGCTGTCACTACTCTAGACAATAGTTTGATATATAAACCACGGTATATTGATGTGAGTCGACATTTACATAACTTGGCATCGTTTGCCCTCTATTCTCTGAAATTTCATCCGTGAATATTCCGAAGGCCTGAGCACCTGTTGCTCTTAGGTATAACATATATTCATTTTCAATTTACTGACTAGACCATCTATTATTACGCACAGATTGGCATAAACCTCGCAGACCCTATATTCCGGGGCGTATATCACGGAAAGGAGCGGCATCCAGACGATCTACAAGCTGTGGTGTCGCGTGCGCAGGAGGTCGGATGCCAAAAGCTGCTTATCACTGGGTCTGACTTCAAAAGCTCGAGGCATGCGCTCGACATAGCGAAGGAATACCGTACACGAGCCACCTTACCTCACAATTTTTAAAGAGCGGCACTGACGTTCGTATAGCGGGCGTCGTATACACAACGGCCGGCATACACCCTTGCTCAAGCGCCATCTTCAGCTCATCACACGCCCATCATGACACAAAAGAGTACACCATGCCTAGCGATCCCGACCCGGAGGCGCCCGTCTCGGAGGACCATGATCCAGACCCGGAAAAGACCCGAGAGATAATTTCCGAACTCCGGTCCCTCATCGAGTCAGCCCGGAGCACGCA